>JABMCL010001334.1:730000-745000 GCA_018857735.1 Alviniconcha marisindica
GAGAGAGAGAGAGAGAGAGAGAGAGAGAGAGAGAGAGGAGAGAGAGAGAGAGAGAGAGAGAGAGAGAGACAGAGAGACAGACAGACAGACAGACAGACAGAGAGAGACAGAGAGAGAGACAGAGAGAGAGACAGAGAGGCCAACAGACAGATCGTGGAATGGGAGGAGTGTTATACAGACTTGCAGCAACACCCCCCAGAGGCCGACATCTGCCGGGTGCGAGGCAACACTGATTACGGCCACAGTCGTTGCCTGTCCTGCAGCGGCCAGGGGCCGGAGGGCGAGGGGGGCGGAAGATCCAGGGGCGGAAGATCCAGGGGCGAAAGCGAAAGATCCAGCGCCAGAAGGACCAGGGGAAGGAACGGTCACCTTGACTGTTCCCCACCAACACCTGTAATCGCCACCATCATTATCAACAACGTCGCCATTAATACACACAGCCACACGCATGCACACACACACACACACACACACACACACACACACACACACACACACACACACACACACACACACACACACACACAACACGCCCCCCACACACATACACACACACACACACACACACACACACACACACACACACACACACACACACACACACACACACACACACACACACACACACACACACAATCACACACGCACGCACGCACGCACACACACACTCACAGCGAAAACAGGTCAGCTCGCTAATCTCTTTAACAAACCTTTCTTGTTCCCACTGAACAGACAACGAGTTGACAGTCAGTGCTGCCGTTGGCGTCTGCAGAATTCTAAACGAAGGTCTGTTCCTGGGTTCTGCTCAAACCGAAGACCGGAGAATGCCAACTGTTGTTCTCAGCTCAACAGCTCGGCATCGTCTCCCTGTCTCTTGCGTCTGAACTGGAGAAGCTTGTCTCGCGAAGGCTTAGTCTGTCAGTCTGTGGGACATTAACCTTGGAATAATTAATTTCGGTCATTGGTGTACGGGAAAGGAACCGAAGATATTCTATCACAAGATAGCGCAGTCCAGGACGGGCACGAAGAGTTACCGCCCTTAATAACTGGCTAAGCAGCCATCTACGAAGTCTAACTTCAGGCTGATCGCGTAAAGAGACCCTGTTTGTAGCTAGTGTGTTTGCTTTGAGTGAAAAACAACAACAAGAAAGCAGAAAGGGAATGACTGAATATGCATGGCATAATTATGACGTCTTCTTTCTGACGACACTTTGTGGTCAGTGAGATGTTCCTGCTGGTGATCGTCTTGAGGTGACCCTATATATAATACAGAATACTTTATTCGTCTCATTATCGATCAATAAAGTATTCTCTATTATACTTTTATACGTCATATGGATGACGCGACGTAAAAATCCCAAAACGAGCTAACTCTTGCTGTTGTCAGCGAAGACGAAATTCTGCTCGAGCTAGTCGGTCAAAAAGTCTGCTCGATCCAAGGTAAGTAACTCAAATCTGTTCTTACTGTTGTTAGCAGGCCGTAAGAAGGACTGCGTTATCTTGGGATAGAATATCTCTGAAGTAATATTACTTTCAGAGCTGCTCGTCGTCAGTCCTCGCCTTCACGCGCTTGACAGGTCTTTTTTTTACTCTCTCTCTCTCTCTTTTTCTCTTTTTTTATATATATATTTTTTATATCTCTGTGATTGATGCATAGCCTACTTTAGTGATAGTGATAGTGAAGGAAGAAAGAAACAGTATTTATTAAGGCAGATGCTGAGCGTAGGGGGATGGCATTATTTACCGTTTGATGTATACCTGTAAGTGGAACAAGAACGACTTGAATGATGATGTGGTGTGGTGTAGTTCTGGTGTTTAATGGCGGTGGTGGGGAACATACGCGTGCGTAAGCAGGAGAGAGAGGGGGGTAGGGGGGGGGGTGGAGGGGAGTGAGGGGCGGGAGAGAGAGAGAGAGAGAGAGAGAGAGAGAGAGAGAGAGAGAGAGAGAGAGAGAGAGAGAGAGAGAGAGAGAGAGAGAGAGAGAGAGAGACAGAGAGAGAGACAGACAGACAGACAGACAGACAGACAGAGACAGACAGACAGACAGACAGACAGACAGACAGACAGACAGAGACAGAAACAGAGACAGCGACAGACAGACAGAGACAGACAGAGACAGAGACGGAGACAGAGAGACAGACAGAGGCAGAGACAGAGAGTCTGTATCTGACACGAAAAGCAGGAAGCAAATGTACACAAACCAACAAACAGTGTACAATTTATTCTTGGACACTCCCTACCAATACTCAACCCCCCCACCCCCATCCCCCACCCCCAGGTCCCCACCCCCTGCCCCAATTCCCGGGTAAGTCTGCAGCCAAGCCGTGTGGTACTCAGCGCACCTTCTTCTGGCTGGAAGAAAGTTTCACACCGGAAACACACATCGCTGTCGGTTTCACTGTCTGCCTCGTCCTGTGCCCCTTGCTAACAGGGTGAGACCACGTCCTGTGCCCCTTGCTGACCGGGGGAGATCACGTCCTGTGCCCCTTGCTAACAGTGTGAAATCACTTCATGTGCCCCTTGCTAACAGTGTGAAATCACGTCATGTGCCCCTTGCTGACCGGGGAGATCACATCCTGTGCGCCTTGTTAACTGGGTGAGATCATGTCATGTGCCCCTTGCTTATAAGGTGAGATCACGTCCTGTGCCCCTTGCTGACCGGGGAGATCACATCCTGTGCGCCCTGCTAACTGGGTGAGATCACGTCCTGTGCCCCTTGTTAACAGGATGAGATCACATCCTGTGTCCCTTGCTAACAGAGGGAGATCACATCCTGTGCCCTTGCTAACAGGGGGAGATCACGTCCTGTGCCCCTTGCTAACAGGGGGAGATCACATCCTGTGCCCCTTGCTAACAGGGTGAGACCACGTCATGCACACCTTGCTAACAGGGTGAGATCACGCCCTGTGCGCCTTGCTAACAGGGTGAGATCACATCCTGTGCGCCTTGCTAACAGGGTGAGATCACGTCCTGTGCCCTTTGCTAACAAGGGGAGATCACATCCTGTGCCCCATGCTAACAGGGGGAGACCACGTCCTGTGCCCCTTGCTAACTAGGTGAGATCACGTCCTGTACACCTTGCTAACAGGGTGAGATCACGTCCTGTACACCTTGCTAACAGTGTGAGATCACATCCTGTACTTCCATCAGTATCACCCAAACTAAAATAGCTATACATCGATCAAAGAAGAAGAAGAACAACAACAACAAAAAAAGACCCGTCAAAAAGACCTGTCAAGCGCGTGAACGCGAACACTGACGACGAGCAGCTCTGCAAGTAATATTACTTCAGAGATATTCTATCGCAAGATAACGCAGTCCTTCTTACGGTCTGCTAACAACAGTAAGAACAGTTTTTGCAGTTGGCCGCTTAGCCAGTTATTAAGGGCGGTAACTCTTCGTGCCCGTCCTGGACTGCGCTATCTTGTGATAGAATATCTTCGGTCCCTTTCCCGTACACCGATGACCGAAATTAATTATTCCAAGGTTAATGTCCCACAGACTGACAGACTAAGCCTTCGCGAGACAAGCTTCTCCAGTTCAGACGCAAGAGACAGGGAGACGATGCCGAGCTGTTGAGCTGAGAACAACAGTTGGCATTCTCCGGTCTTCGGTTTGAGCAGAACCCAGGAACAGACCTTCGTTTAGAATTCTGCAGACGCCAACGGCAGCACTGACTGTCAACTCGTTGTCTGTTCAGTGGGAACAAGAAAGGTTTGTTAAAGAGATTAGCGAGCTGACCTGTTTTCGCTGTACGTCGCTTTGTGACGGAGAAATCGAGGAGGAAAATGGCCATCGCACGCAACGTCTTGCTCACCCTGACAATATTGGTACGTTTGTGTGCATGCATGTATGCGTGTGTGCATGCATATGTTTGTGTGTGTGTGTGTGTGCGTGCATGTGTGCGTGCGTGAGTGCGTGTGTGAGTGTGTGTGTGCGTGCGTGCGTGCGTGTGTGATTGTGTGTGTGTGTGTGTGTGTGTGTGTGTGTGTGTGTGTGTGTGTGTGTGTGTGTGTGTGTGTGTGTGTGTGTGTTAACATACTTGTCCATTCACATACTGGTCTAGAGACTGATAGACCAAACCGTTAATCAACATAACTTATTATTTTTAGACTTTTGTTTCCCGCTAAATTTACCTACATGTTCCTGACTCGCCCTCATATGGTTACCGTACTGGTTGACTGGGTGTAAAACACCAAGTTACTTACTTTGATGCTTTCTTCCTAGCTAACCACGAATACAAAAATCCGAAACAAGAATGACTGCTAGCGTTCTAAAACAAGACCCAAACACACAAAAGGTTCCAAAGAACGCTACTTATTAGGACAGATAATATTTGTTTTAACCACGAATATCAATAATTATGTCTTCTCATCCATCTACACACTCCAGAGCTAGTTTGGCCTGGGGGTAAGGCGTTAGGCTGGTAAGCAAGGGGACCTCGGTTCGAATCCGCTTCGGCTCTCCTTTCTCTTCAGAAGTTGTAGTCTGTGGACACTGTCTTGTGACTTTGTCCCTCACAATTAATAAAACATTAAAATGGCTCTCATCGCTGCCCATCTTAATGCAGGAGCCATTCTGGTGGTGACAGTGTAGCGATATGTATATAATCTACTTCTCCCCCACTTCCGTACCCCCTCCCCCCACCATCTCCCTGTTCCTAATAAACCTTATGGTTTCTGTGGACGTTAAGCACCATGTTTACTTACTTACTATCTACTTACCCATAGACCTGCCAGAAAATAAACCTACGTGTTCAGTTTTATGCTGTACCTCCGGCTAACCATGAAAACCTACCTGTCCATTCACATGTTGATCAATATACCCACAGATCCATCCGTTCATCAACCTACCTGCTCAGCTCCATGCTTTCTTTCCGACTGTCTACTCATAAAGCAGTCTGATTCCCCACAGATCTACCCGTTCAACAACTTACCTGTTCATTTAAATGTTTCCTTGTACGAAAATTTCCTATAATATAGGTCTTCATGCTATGTTCGCTCACCTACTGACCCGTATATCTATCCATTCATTAATCAACATTTTCATTTTGATCTCTTTATTCCCCCGGTTAATCATGTGGACGTACCTGTCCACTTTTCTACTGGTCTACTTGTCCACAGACCTACCCGTTCATCAAGCTACCTGATTATTTTAATGTTTTCCTTCTGGCTTCATGAACACGTACCTGTCGACTCACCACCTGGTCCAGATAATCGTAGACTTGCCCGTTTATAAGCCTACCTGTTCAACCTACAGGTGATGGTGGGGAACAGTCTAGGTGACCACGACAGTTCCTGGTCCTTTTGGCGCTGGCTCTTTCGCCCCTGGATCTTCCGCCCCCCTCGCCCTCCGGCCCCTGGCCGCTGCAGGACAGGCAACGACTGTGGCCGTAATCAGTGTTGCCTCGCACCCGGCAGATGTCGGCCTCTGGGGGGTGTTGCTGCAAGTCTGTATAACACTCCTCCCATTCCACGATCTGTCTGTTGCCTTCTCTCTCTCTCTGTCTCTCTCTGTCTCTGTTTCTCTCTCTGTTTCTCTCTATGTGTCTCTCTATGTGTCTCTCTGTCTCTGTCTCTCTCTCTCTCTTCGCCCTGATATAACCGCAATGGTTGACTGGGCGTGAAACACCAAATTACTTACTTACTTACTCTCTCTCTCTCTCTCTAGTTAACATGGTGTTTTGAAATTGAGCTGATATTTTGTTTTGGATGTTTTGCCCGATCCGAGAGATGGATGTAAAAAGGTAGTACAGCAGTCAGTACTACTATTACTTATTCCATCTTTCTCTCTGTCTGTCTACCTCCTCCACACTCTCTGCCTGCAATGTTGACTATTCTGCAAATATACATATTTGTAGATAGCTACATTAATCTTTTGTCTGTTCGATTTTATAGATGTGTTTCTAACATAGCATCAGCTAGCTACTAGACAGATCCAAGTGAATCTGATGCTACGATCCTTGAGTTGTAACGTTTTCCAGGTCTCGCTGTGCGGCCTTGGAAGGTGTATGTTAGCAATGGAAGGTGTATGGTAGCAATGGAAGTGTATGGTAGCAATGGAAGGTGTATGGTAGCAATGGAAGGTGTATGGTAGCAATGGAAGGTGTATGGTAGCAGTGGAAGGTGTATGGTAGCAGTGGAAGTGTATGTTAGCAGTGGAAGTGTATGGTAGCAATGGAAGTGTATGGTAGCAATGGAAGGTGTATGGTAGCAGTGGAAGGTGTATGGTAGCAGTGGAAGTGTATGGTAGCAGTGGAAGTGTATGGTAGCAATGGAAGGTGTATGGTAGCAGTGGAAGGTGTATGGTAGCAGTGGAAGTGTATGGTAGCAATGGAAGGTGTATGGTAGCAATGGAAGGTGTATGTTACCAGTGGAAGTGTATGGTAGCAATGGAAGGTGTATGGTAGCAATGGAAGTGTATGTTAGCAGTGGAAGTGTATGGTAGCAGTGGAAGTGTATGGTAGCAATGGAAGGTGTATGGTAGCAGTGGAAGTGTATGGTAGCAATGGAAGGTGTATGGTAGCAATGGAAGGTGTATGTTACCAGTGGAAGTGTATGGTAGCAATGGAAGGTGTATGGTAGCAATGGAAGTGTATGTTAGCAGTGGAAGTGTATGGTAGCAATGGAAGGTGTATGGTAGCAATGGAAGGTGTATGGTAGCAATGGAAGGTGTATGTTAGCAGTGGAAGTGTATGGTAGCAATGGAAGGTGTATGGTAGCAATGGAAGTGTATGTTAGCAGTGGAAGTGTATGGTAGCAATGGAAGGTGTATGGTAGCAATGGAAGTGTATGGTAGCAATGGAAGAGTATGGTAGCAATGGAAGGTGTATGGTAGCAATAGAAGTGTATGGTAGCAATGGAAGAGTATGGTAGCAATGGAAGGTGTATGGTAGCAATGGAAGTGTATGGTAGCAATGGAAGGTGTATGGTAGCAATGGAAGTGTATGGTAGCAATGGAAGAGTATGGTAGCAATGGAAGGTGTATGGTAGCAATAGAAGTGTATGGTAGCAATGGAAGAGTATGGTAGCAATGGAAGGTGTATGGTAGCAATGGAAGTGTATGGTAGCAATGGAAGGTGTATGGTAGCAATGGAAGTGTATGGTAGCAATGGAAGAGTATGGTAGCAATGGAAGGTGTATGGTAGCAATAGAAGTGTATGGTAGCAATGGAAGAGTATGGTAGCAGTGGAAGGTGTATGGTAGCAATGGAAGTGTATGGTAGCAATGGAAGGTGTATGGTAGCAATGGAAGTGTATGGTAGCAATGGAAGAGTATGGTAGCAATGGAAGGTGTATGGTAGCAATGGAAGTGTATGGTAGCAATGGAAGAGTATGGTAGCAATGGAAGGTGTATGGTAGCAATAGAAGTGTATGGTAGCAATGGAAGGTGTATGGTAGCAATAGAAGTGTATGGTAGCAATGGAAGGTGTATGGTAGCAATGGAAGTGTATGGTAGCAATGGAAGGTGTATGGTAGCAATGGAAGTGTATGGTAGCAATGGAAGAGTATGGTAGCAATGGAAGGTGTATGGTAGCAATAGAAGTGTATGGTAGCAATGGAAGGTGTATGGTAGCAATGGAAGTGTATGGTAGCAATGGAAGGTGTATGGTAGCAATGGAAGTGTATGGTAGCAATGGAAGGAGTATGGCAGCAATGGAAGGTGTATGGCAGCAATGGAAGATACAATGGAAGGAGTATGGTAGCAATGGAAGGAGTATGGTAGCAATGGAAGGTATATGGCAGAAATGGAAAGTGTATGGCAGAAATGGAAGGTGTATGGTAGCAATGGAAGGTGTATGGCAGAAATGGAAGGTGTATGGCAGCAGTGGAAGGTGTATGAGCAATGGAAGGTGCAATGGAAGGTGTATGGTATCAATGGAAGGTGTATGGTAGCAATGGAAGATACAACGGAAGGAGTATGGTAGCAATGGAAGGAGTATGGTAGCAATGGAAGGTGTATGGTAGCAATGGAAGGTATATGGCAGAAATGGAAGGTGTATGGCAGAAATGGAAGGTGTATGGTAGCAATGGAAGGTGTATGGTAGCAATGGAAGGTGTATGGCAACAACAGAAGGCGTACGGTATGGACAGTGATGGAGTGATGTTTGTACCAAAAGCTACCGTTACTCAGTTGTTCTTCTCGTCCTTGCCATGGCTGTCGTCAGTGGAATAAACACAGCCGATCAAAGTCCGTACCCCAGGTGCAGTTTCTCCATTCGTTATTTGCAGTGAGCATTTCTTTGGACAAACTCCACGAACATAAGTGCAGAGCAATGGGATAAACTCTAGGTGATGAGAATGCTAGTGACATGTCCTGTGACAGTTGGATGACTGTAGTGGCGGTTCTTGGTCCAGATGTCGATGGCCGCCTTGCAGTGTGTAACTGAAAGAAGTGTGGACATTATGACGATAGCAGAAGATAGACAACTGACAGTCATAACGGAAGGGAGGAGGGTTAGTTCTTGGAGTTTGGACGTGTCAGCAACAACGGCATAGGATCACCTTAGGACACTGCAGGAGGAGGAGGAGGACAGAATCCAAACACATAAACGGTTCAAAAGAACGTTGTTGTTTAAAAAAACCCAAGGATGACAGTCATAACAGAAGGGAGGAGGAGGAGAATTAGCTTTTGGAGTTTTGACGTCTCGCCAACCGCATAGGAGGAGGAGGAGGAGGAGGAGATGGAGTAGGAGGAGAAAAAGTAGAGGAGAAGGAGGAGGAGGAGGAGGAAAAGACAAGAAGGCGGATGAGGAGGAGGAGGATACTGGGAGTGGCAATGCAAGCAATAGGCTATGTTTCCTCGTTGTTAACTGTCTATTGTACGTGGCTGGGTGGTTGGGTGGGACTAGATGGTTGAAGCCTTATTCGTTCGTTGTGACTGTTCCTTTTGTTGCCAGGGTGCGACACACGGCAGCCGTACCAGTGGAAAAAGCCAATCGCGATGGTCAGAGGCTTTCCTATGTGCCCGTGCAGAACCGGAAATTTGTGTGCGCCCGTCCGTCGTGGGACTACACGTGGTGAGTCATCGTCATCATCGTCATCAGTTTAACGTGGGTAGTATAGGCAGGAGTCCGGTACTCCTGTACAGGTGTGTGAAGTGGGGCAGGTATTTCTGTGTAGATATGAAAAGTGGGGCTGTGAAGGCAGTGGTCAGGTACTCCTGCACAGGTGTGTGAAGAGTGGCAGGAGTCAGGTACTCTTGTACAGGTGTGTTAAGTGTGGCAGGAGGCAGGTACTCTTGTCATAGCTGTGTTAAGTGTGGCAGGTGTCAGGCACTCGTGTACAGGTGTTGAAGTGGGGCAGGAGTCAGGTACGTACGTACAGGTGTGTAAAGTGAAGCAGTAAATGCAGGACGCATAAGCGTTGTATGCGAGCAAAGAGATATGATTTGCTCGACTAATGTGTACTGAAGAGTAAAAATGAATACGATTGTTCTTGCTTTACACATGATTGTGACTCGTCTGATAATAGCTGTATCACACGTGATGTTTGATGATACTGATGGTGACATGAATGATGATAGTGCTGGTGGCCTGCTTATAACCATGGACAAAACACACCACGTTGACGATGCTTTGTTTTATCTGTGCAGGCATATGCTCCTTTGGAAAGTAGAGCTACGTCGGGCTGCGTCTCTTCGTCTACTTAGCGTGTGAAAATGGTGAATATTAAAATGCGTCAATAAATTATTTTACTGCATATTCTGGTTCTCTTCTTTGATTGCATGTGTGATCAGTTAGCACATTTTCCTGAACACACACAGACACACACACACGCAGACACATAAACATACATACATACATACATACATACACACACACACACACACACACACACACACACACACACACACACACACACACACACACACACACACGGACGCACGCACGGACGCACGCACGCACGCACGCACGCACGCACACACACACACACACACAGACACACACACACACCCGCGCGCTGTCACATTAAATACGGTATTGAGGATACATATATACATACTTACATTATAGATATACAAATACATTTATTTATACATGCACGCACAAACACTATTACTACACACACACACACCACACACACGCACGCACGCGCGCACGCACGCACGCACGCACGCACGCACGCACGCACGCGCGCGCACACAAACATCCACACACACACACACACACACACGCACACACACACACGCACACACACACGTCTGCGTGTTTATTTGTCACGAGAAGCAAAGCATTTGATCTGCGGTCATCCCTAACCCTAACGCTGATACCGTGCACATACGTGCACGGTACCTGTCGGCAACATTATGGATCACGGGTTCGTGTTCTTCTGTGGGTAGCAAGCGTGACGATAGACCAATACTAGGTGAAACTGTTTTTTTATTTTTTTATTTTTTAGGTGCACAGGAGGTGTCTTGGAGTTGCTACTTATTAATATTGGCCACACCCACACGGCATAGTAAAGTTGCACACTCTGTGTAGGTACACAGGAGTTGCAAGAAAGGTACCGTTTAAGCTCCGTCCCAAAATAGGAAAAAGGTGTCCGATGGGTACTGAAAATGTGTCGTGCCCCGAGGAGAAACAAAAACCGAGGAAACAGAAGAATAAAATTTGAGGAGACACAGCAGTTACTCCCCTTCGGAAAACTGAGACTGACTGAGTGTGACTTGATCTTTTCCACTCATGCTTCGGAACGGATTTCAGACAACTGTGTTTTGGGGGTTGAACTAGACAAAATCACTGGCTGCTTGGCCTATTTACAGCAGTAAACAGCATGCACGCCTCTTCTGCACAGGTTTTCCTGTGTGGGCTTATCGCGTAACAATTAATCATTGGCTATTTTTGGATGTGGCTGCCCATGTGGCAAGGTAATCAAAATCAAAATCGCGGTCACAGACAATCCTCTCTCTACGGAATGCACAAAATGTGTCATACCATACATTTTGTTTAATGTCCTCATGTGCTAAAAAGCATATTAGGGACAATACAATTTGTCAATGTACAGTTGCAGAGATATACCGGGTGACCCCCGAGTGTTCAGCTAGGGAAAGCTGCGACAACATTGGCCTTTTTTCTCTCTCTCTCCACGGCTCGTGCATTTGCCTGACAGGCGGTACATCAGAGACTGCTGTCCTTATTGGAACCCACTTGTTACTCTTGATGACAAGAGGTTTTGCAGGGGTGAGGGCCTGCCGCTTTGATAACTGACCCCTATCCACCTAATCCCGTTTTGCGTAGCCTTTAATCTAGCCGCCAGGGCTTTCTCCCGTCTCTTCTCTTGCGGAGCGGTATCGCTTTGCTGAACTTGAATGCTCAGAAGCAATACAGCATACTGAAATGAGAGATATAAAATGAGAATGTGTTGTTAACACCCTTCAGTCCCTAATAAGCCTGTGTGAAAGTCGAGGTGGCCGTCCTGGGCTCCCCGACCCTATTAAGCCCTGTGGCTGTAAAGCAACATTGAACTGAACTGTTAACATTCAAATAAACAGTGTAGGTTATAAATGCAAGGTGAAAGGGAAAAGGATGAGGTTGTCGGTGTTAGTCAATAAAATGTTGCCTTATGACTTTGCCCCTCACAATTAATGGAAGATGGCTTACACCGCTGTTAATGCAGAATCATTCTGGTGGTGACTGTGTTGCGTTAGTATAGTTTCCCTCCCCCCCACTTCTTTGAGTTCGGTTCCCTCCAGTACCTCGGCGTTTAGTAAGTCTAACATCACCACCACCACCACCAACAACAAGAGTTGGGTAGGAAGGAGGGCCGCCAAGAAAGAGATGCAATGTGAAGAATTAAGTGATCAGATGCAAAATAGCATGTGCCACCATACAAAATATGGGCATTTGTGATCGGCGTGAGAAAGATGTTAAAAATTGTTGTCCACACTCTTTGAAGCCAGAGGAGGGTCTTTTAACGATAGATAAGGATTTTCTTTGTTTGTTTGCCTGTATTCTTCTTACACCAAAGGGGACAAAATCACAAAGACAATGAAAATGCTGGATCGCTGTACATGAAGCAGTTCACGTCTTTGAGCGGCTATGCCAATTGTTCATATTACTTTTCGCCGTTTATATCACACTTCACTGATCAAGCTACATTTTGCTGATCACAGCATGTACCGTTACTGCTTTTTACTGTTTATGTTACATGTTTATGTTCATTGTTACTGTTTACGATTCTGCGCGTTCATGATATGTTACAATATTATAAAACTGATTTCCATCTTAGACATCATTGCCTATAATTTTCACTTTTATGTCGCTTTTTGCAGTCCGTGATGGAAAATTGAAATAAGTCAACGAAACAAATTGCCCTGATATAACCGTCATGGCTGACTGGGCGTCAAAAGCCAATTATAACAATCCTCTTTTCACAATCTACCATACTTTACAGTTTGCGAAACATAAAGGTATGTATTGGGGAAAAAAAGAAGTTTACCGATTACTACGGCCACGAATGCGAGAACACTTTCGGTATGCCTCTCGTGCACCAGCGAGCCGAACTGGCGCCAGGAATGTTAAAGATGGGCCTTTTTCCGGTGTTTTGTCACCCCGTGTCATATTGCGAAGTTCTGCCTGCACGTTTTGTCACACCGGCATGTTTTGTCGCCGCGTTATAAAACGTACCGAAAAATTCGTTCCGTGCACAGTTTGTTACTCTTTTTCAGCAACATTGTAATACTTCTTTCCTCTTCCTTCGATGTGTGTATCGGTGTGCGTGAATGCACTCGCGGGCTGTGTTGCATTGTGTTTTATTATCCCCGCTTCAGATAATGATTCAAATGAATTTATTCTGTATTTTGAGTAGATTACAA
This sequence comes from Alviniconcha marisindica, assembly GCA_018857735.1. Taxonomy (NCBI): domain Eukaryota; kingdom Metazoa; phylum Mollusca; class Gastropoda; family Provannidae; genus Alviniconcha; species Alviniconcha marisindica. Next base: position 742,816 of record JABMCL010001334.1, read on the forward strand.
GGCCATAGGTGTCAGCTGTGTCAAATATGATTACGTAGGTATTGAATAATCTTGTGCTTTGAGCATGTGTTGTGGATGCCCTGTAGATATAACACGTTTGATGGAAGACTGCTGTGGTTTGATGGGGTTGAAGGTAAACGTGGACTAACCTTGACAGTTGTTGTTGTTGTTGTTTTGTTTTGTGTTCTTTTGATGGGGGGCGGGGGGAGGTGGGGGGGGGGGGGGGGGGCGGGAGGGGGAGGGTCAAACTGTTTCATTGTATAGTGCGTACTGGTGTTTATGGCATACTATGCGCCTGACAAGTTTTCGTCATTATTATTTTCCCCAGGTACTCTAAATGGTCACGTAGACAATGTGGTCTAACTTCTTTTGCAAATTGTCATTTGTGACCGCGACCAGCTTTGATCGTTCTACCGACAACAAAAACTCCGTCAATATTTATATTTTTAAGTAGGAGGTTACTTCACTGTGTCAGCCTTGCTACTTGCATTGCACACTGGACTTAGAACTAAAGTTACACACACTTCTTGATTTTTTGTTGTTAGAACGTTTCATATATATATATATATAATATTAATATATATTATATATATAATATATATATATATATATATATATAGAGAGAGAGAGAGAGAGAGAGAGAGAGAGAGAGAGAGAGAACTTCTGGTAGCGCTGGGCTCCTAGCATCGGTGTCTGCGTCGGCAGTACCCTACAGCAGGGAAAGTGAGGAGAGGATTTAAACTCCAATCACTGTTATTCGACATCATTCCTCCACTTAAGGTGCACACACACATGTTGATACCCTGTCCCGTTAAGGCTCCAGCACCAATCGCGTCCTGAAAAGCTGAGGGGACCCTGGTCATCAGTTTAAAGAGTTCCACAGGCCCTTAGTTGGCTGCCAGTCTACTTGACACTTTCCCATGAAGTGGACTTTGCTGTGACAGATGGGCTGTTCACGCGAGGTGACGCCACCTCCTCGTAATTAGACCCTTGCCCGCTCTTTGGTTGAGAGCCGGTGTGGCCTGGCGAAGCGACTTCGACTACCTACACTAAAGCCCGTTCTTAACTGGGCGAATGTTTGTTCGCCGAACATACTTCGGACAGTTCGACGAACTATGATTCGTTTCTTAATTGAACTTTTAGTTCGCCGAATATGGTTCGGACAGTCCAAACTTTACTGCGTTCTCAAATGGCTTGTAATGAGATGCAAGCTTCGGCCCGAACTTGCGGCAGACGCGCAGCAGACAGCATGACCGAAAATGTAGGCTAAAGTCAAGTCAATATACTTTAATCATCCCTCACAGGGTAATTCAACTAACTACTATCTCATTCTGGGTCTCCGAGACAAGGCTGCGCCTCCCACAAGTCAACAAATAAACAAATTCCCTCCGAAGCGAGTGAAGAACCTAGCGACACCTCATCCATTTTTATTTTTATGTTTTCTTCATCCACAGGAGAGCTTGCTCTCAGCCAATCAGAGGCAATGATCGTCGAATAGGGCGAATGTTCCCAGAACATGGTGAGCGAAGCTTTTTGGACCCCGAATATAGCTTCGACGAATACTTCCAACTAGGATCGCGAAGAAAAGTTCACCCAAGTAAGAATCAAATAGGAGGAGTGCGGAGCCACAGCTGAGATCACACAGAGTTTGCAAATCGATCTAGTGTTGAGTGACGCGGCAGCCACCAGTGAGCCCTAACTTGCTATATCGGTGACGCGGCGATGCGGCCAAAATGCGTATGGCACCCGAAAATGCAATATTTACGCAAACTTTTGCAATGAGCGACCCCTGATTGAGATATGTGCAATTCAGTTCTTCGTTGTGCGTTAATGTATATGAAAACCGAACGACGGCTTTAATTTCCCGCTGGGATGAATAAAGTATATTGTTATTGTTACCATCCGTGCACCACTATAGTACATTTTCTATCCTGAGAAGGCCAGCTGTTCCTGTACCTTTGGAATACCCAAAAGACAAGGCCTTTAAAATGTGTTTGAAAGGTACAAAAAATTCGCACACTCTTTTCTGACTAGTTTCTTTGCTCCTGATGTCGTCAAACAGAGGTGTAGAAATGTTTTAAAAAGTTGTCCATGGATCATATCCCCAAGCGACCGAGAGTGCAGGCCTCTCGTGCGGCCGGTTCAAGGAGGTACACCCACACACTCATACACAACCACGCACGCA
>JABMCL010001334.1:747500-757500 GCA_018857735.1 Alviniconcha marisindica
TCACGGACTCGCTCTCTCTCACGCAACATCATAGGCATATCACATCCATGATATTTCATTCAGTTCACTATTGTAATTTTGACAACCGCTACACTACTGCATACCATTAACGTAAACCCGGGTGCTACTAAGTAAATAATATTCCACAAACCTGGCCAGGCTGTTCACTCATCACACACACGCACTCCAATGCACACAGTCCATGTCATCACAGTCTTGACGACGCGACGTCTGGGGGAGCTCGTGGCACTCGTTGTATTAGAGGCCGCAGTCCTGTGGTGGAGTCCGTGGCGGTGACAGTCAGTGGTGGTGGTACCACAGCCGGGCCGGTTCATCTCACACAGATTCGGAATTACTGAATCGCACCTCGCAGTCTCTTCTTCGCCGGTCCATTGACCTTTGCTTTCTCAGTCTTTGCATGTACATCACAAGGATCCTCTTGTCTCATGTCCTCTTTAATCCCTCCTCCTCTTCATGCTCATATTCAGCCTCATTTACTGCATCCCTCTTCTCTCGGGCCCCGGCTCCGACTCCCCGAAACCCACGCTCCTTTTCCCCTTCTCCGCATTTTTGTATTCTTCCGCTAATTGAATATTCATCACTCCAATTCCATTTCGATATACAACAAAACCATATACCATCAACCGTAATAATAATGTGCTCACACTACTTAGCATGCAGTCAGGTTATGTTCCAAGACAAACGGCAGTTCTTCAATTTATTGAATTATTTTAAACAGGGATTATTTCCTGTCCAGAATGTCTGGAACTACCTCTCCTATTCTTCCACTAAGATATGGCGCATCTGCTGTCCTAGAGGCTAATTTATGGGTTACGTTGACCCGACCATCCCACTGCCCGTCGAGCCATCGCTACACCCTTCCCCGGCCCCTTTTCCTCTGTCCCTCCCAAGTGGCCGGCTAGTCTAAACAGTCGCCCCGTCTTGGCACTTGGCACCTTCTGCCTGCACCGACTGATTTACTCATTTCGCACTTTGACAGAGAGAGAGAGTTTGCTTTATGTCTGTGTCTATGTCTCTAGGCCTGTCGTCCATTACAAAGGGGATTTGTGAGTTTGTGATGAATACTAGTAAACCGGGAAACAATTATTAGCAGTATATGTTAATGACAACAAATAGGGATAATTTCATGGAGCCAAAAACGGCGCACACATAACATACTGTATCTCTTTAATCTGTTAGGCTCTCGCTCCCCGTAAGTACAAAGAAGATAAACTTTGACACGCTAAGCAATGTGTTATCGTCGGAATCGCTGCATAATCTGTAATAGTGTTCTTTCCTCGGTAAGCCTCTGTACAACGTCAAGGGGAACCTGCCTCTTAACTGACTGTAGAATGAGCATACGAAGAGCACACGGCATTCGTCTTCAATTGTGTCTACACTAAAGGGGCTGAGTCGTTGATCCTCTGCTACTGAGAAGCGAAGCCCGTGGCCGTTTATACGCGAAACGTCCCTCCGAAAGTCACAGTTTTGTACACTCTGCTTTGTATGACATGCAGGTATCTTTCACGCGCATACAGAGAGAGAGAGAGAGAGAGAGAGAGAGAGAGAGAGAGAGAGAGAGGAAGAGAGAGAGAGAGAGAGAGAGAGAGAGAGAGAGAGAGAGAATGACTGACGTGAACAGCCTGGCTGGGGGTAAGGTACATATATAAACTACCGTAGTCGTGACACTATAGACAGCAGACAGATGTGTGTATGCTGGTATGAAGATTTCTTTTTCAAATCAATAAATGACTTTTTTTCAAGTGCATAGACCAAAACATTTTAAACCACCCAGTAGGACTTTTTCCACCAGAAGCAGACGCAATCAGTAGTTTTATTATTCTGCTATCATGCTGCTATTATGCGTTATCCCTGTGCATGCCACAGTGTCGTTAAGACTTCTCTTTTTGAAGGTGAACATGGGGTGTTTAACTGACTAGTGCAACGGTGTTAGTGCAAACTGTGTCTCAGAAAAACTGAAAACGGTCCTTTACGCTTTCTCTATCAGGAGTTGAACCCACGGTAGCTTCGCTTTCAGTGGATCAGCACCATAGCGCTAACCACTGAGCTACGGCCCTTTCAGTCATGTGGGTTGTCAGGACAAAACGGGGCATGGTCGATCAAGACAAGTACAAGTCAGCCAGAAATTGCGCTTGTCTACGGGAGGTAATCCATGAAAAATAATCACGGGCAGTGATTGACAGCCTGGTACATTGAAGACACCTTCTGAGTACTGCAGGCGTGCCTTTTATGCACTTTCCAGACACTTTCCGAGCACCTTTTGAATACCCAAACAGAACGAGTACTACAGAGGTGTTCACGAGGTGCGCCTCCAGCCTTTGATTTGCATATGTTAATTGTACCATTTCGGTACCTTTTCGGTACTCTTCTAGTACCTAAAGTTGCTACTGGTAATTAATTGCATGCGCGCGCTCGCGACCTTTCGACCCGCCTACTCATCCTAATTAATATTCATGACGTATAACAGCGTCTATTGTGTCGGAGGGGACAGAAAACATATACTGCTTGTGTGAAGAGTTTGTCCACTGTGACACGTACACAGAGTTTATCCACTGAGAGTACCGACATAAAACAACCCACGTCAGCAAACTCTCGTTTAAAATTCTACACGCCGGAAAAAAAACATGTTTGGGGAAAGCTGGTTCCTGAAGTAGACAGCTTGTCATTATTCACACACACACACACACACACGCACGCACGCACGCACGCACGCACGCACGCACGCACGCACACGCACGCACAGATTCTCACAGATACACACACACACACACACACACACACACGCGCCAAGGGAACTTACCTGTGTGAATAACTGTCACGTCATGTCCACAGCTTTGCCTCCCGTGACAAGTAGACACCGACAGAAGCGACTCATCTAGGATTTCCCGTAGTAAGACTACTTGACGATAATGCAGTCCTTCATTCCACCGGCCATTCGGACATGCAGTCAACAAGGAGACAGCTAAACACAACACTGCGTGAGAATGGAGATGCGGGGACGATGAGGTTGGGATAAAGTGGCGGATTCAGGCGCACCAAATTTTCAAAAGAAGGCTATTTATTGGAACGAAACACAACATGCCGTTGTGTTTGTTTGGGAGTGAATGGGAGGCAGCTGTTTGTGCGAGTAGATTGTCATCTGGAAGAGTGAGAACATGTGTTATTGGTGCAATGTTTTTTATTATATAATACGTTTTATGGCAGGCCTTGTAATTTCCGCAATGGATTAATAAGGTTGTCTTGTGTCTTGTGATTCTGTTCCGGTTGGTGTGTTTTTGTGCACAGAACCAGATGGATTCACCCCCACAAGACCGTAGACACTGCTCAATCCTGTCATCTTTTAAAGCCAAACAGCAAACTTTCCTCTTCTCACAATACTTTCCCTCCAACTAATATCAATACCCAGTTTCTGCTACAGTCATGTGTGTATGTGTGTGTGTGTGTGTGTGTGTGTGTGGTGCGTGCGTGCGTGCGTGCGTGCGTGCGTGCGTGCGTGCGTGTGGTGCGTGTGTGGTGCGTGTGCGCTGTGTGTGTGTGTGGTGTGTGGTGTGTGTGTGGTGTGTGTGGTGTGTGTGTGTGTGGTGTGTGTGTGTGTGGTGTGCTGCGTGCGTCGGTGCGTGCGTGCGTGCTGTGTGCTGCCGTGCCTGCGTCGTCGTGCGTGTGTGTGTGTGTGGTGTGTGTGTTGTGTGTGTGTGTGTGTGTGTGTGTGTGTGTGTTGTGTGTGTGTGTGTGTGTGTGTGTGGTGTGTGTTGTGTGTGTGTGTGTGTGTGTGTGTGTGTGTGTGTGTGTGTGTTTATCTTGTTTGTTTGTTTTTCTATAAAACACTTTATGTAAGTTATTTTGGTAAGACTATGCTCTACATGTGTATATAATATATTTAGGTCAATATGTATCATTTGAGCGCTCAGGGCGTTGACGAGTGCATGATAAATGTACAGCATTGTTATTATTAACTGGTGATTTGTCTTTGCAGTCACCAGTATGGCACCGTACAACGACTGATCCAACACTCATGAATGAGTTCAAAAATCGTAATCTCAATCGTAAAAAAACCAAGACGATCAAAACAAAGAATTCGAAGAAGAACGCGGCGAAACAAAGCTGTATCTTGTCGTTTATTATTATTATTCATAGCTGTTATATAGCGCTATTCTCTGCTCTCGAGCAGACTCACTGCGCACATATCGCATGTGATTCTGAATGAGTGACTATATCTTTTTTTATAGCGCATATTATTAATATCCACGGAAGTGGTGTACTGGTAGCGCTCTTTGGTTGTTTCATGGCTGGTGGCACGTGAAAAGATGCCGTCTTGGCGCAAGTTCTGTGTAAACCATTCAACCGTGCACCAGTTTACAGTGTTACTTCATTCAAAGCCACATACGTAAGGTGTATGCGTGTTTAGCTGTAACCAGCTACCTGCATTTTTGGCAGAATGAAGAGGATCTTTTACATGCTACTGCGGTATCACGGGGGTGAAACGGATACCGAAATAAGAGTCAGCACAGAAAGTTGACCATGCAGAAGGAAATTCTCCCGCCGCTCCTGCCGGGACTGGAACCTCTCGATCACGAGTCCGACGCTCAAACCACTGAGCTATCCCCGTTTACCCTTTGTCCAAACAACGAAGTGGTTAGGACACTCAGTTAGCGTAAGAGCAATGAAAACACACAAGAGGCATTTTGCTTTCGTAAAAAAACAAAAATAAAGAAACATTCTTCCAAGCACTGGACAAGACAAAAACGGATAAATGGTTTAGCTCTCCATCTTATTTTTCATCGTTTTTCACCGTTTAACTGTTGTTTAAGTGTCGTTTTGTAGCTTGATCAAGGGAATTACCCCGAAAATTCGCATGCTGTGTTTTGTCTTAATAGACAGCGTTCTTTTGAACCGTTTGTCTGTTTTATTCTGTAAATCTTCATTGCCTAAGAAAAGAAGAATGTGCCTGAAATATGGATATTGTTTTGCAGAGTTTAATGAAAGAAATTGCTGGAAATTTGCTAGCTTTTAAGTAAAAGAATTTTTACTTCCGAGAACAAATACAAACCGTTATAAAGTCTCGTTTTTACCCTCAGCTCTGTGAGTGTTTAATGAAAATTATACCAGTCATTAACTGAGTGTGCGCATGCGTCAAGACGTCTGTTGAGGATTGGGAGGGTTGGGGATGTGTGAACCTAACGATTTTTATTTAATTTGAGAGTTTTTATGTTTTGCTTTGACAGAGAAAGCATTATTCCAGGAAATTTTGGGTGTATGCAGATTGACAAAAAGGGGGCTTATGTTTAAGAGTGTGTATGTGCGTGTGTTTAATGACTTAGAATTATTGAGATATGTTCTTCGTTGTGCGATCGAACGACAGCTTTAATTTCCCACTGGGATGAATAAAGTATATTGTTATTGTTATTGCTAGCTAAAATGTGTTCAGTTTGCACGACACTGATATCAAGGCCATAATGTTTTTCTCAGTCTTTCCGTTCGTCCTGTGCGGCAGACAGGACGTTAAAATCCAGTTACTAACTAAAACTGTTTCGTGTTTTTGTTGTCCAAGGGGCAGAACCGTGGTCCTTTCCCAAGTGAACGCATTTCAGACTGGAAATGACCTCACCTGCCTTACAAAAACGGATTCTATTGAAGCTGTTGTAATATAATATAATGTAAAAGAGTATTTATAAAGCTGTTATTTTCAGCTCCTATTGAAACTGTTGTAATGTAATATAATGTAAAAGAATATTTATAAAGCTGTTATTTTCAGCTCATATTGAAGCTGTTGTAATGTAATATAATGTAAAAGAGTATTTATAAAGCTGTTATTTTTTAGCTCCTCTTGAAGCTGTTGTAATGTAAAAGAGTATTTATAAAGCTGTTATTTTCAGCTCCTACTGAAGCTGTTGTAATGTAATGTAAAAGAATATTTATAAAGCTGTTCTTTCAGCTCATATTGAAGCTGTTATAATGTAATGTAAAAGAGTATTTATAAAACTATTATTCTCAGCTCCTATTAAAGCTGTTGTAATGTAATATAACGGAAAAGAGTATTTATAAAGCTGTTATTTTCAGCTCCTATTCGAGCTGTTGCAATGTATTGTAATGTAAAAGAGTATTTATAAAGCTGTTATTTTCAGCTCCTATTGAAGCTGTTGTAATGTAATGTAAAAGAGTACTTATAAAGAGCGTACACCTAGCGTAAGCCGGAAGCGTACAATACAAAAACAGTAGGATGTACATCCGGTGGAGTTAATGTACAGTGTATTTACCCGCATGCCAGGTGAAAGTTATCGTAGGCGACTCAGGTCTTTGTTGCTGTGTTTGTGTGACGTCTGTTGAGGGCCCATTTGCTCCCTTGTGTGTTGATTCAAAAACGGTAGGGTCAACAAAAATGTACACAAAATGATATCCTACTAATTGTAATATTTTAAACAACTACACTACAACGCTGCATTTAAGATCTTTCTCATCACCCCCCACCACCCACACACACACACACACACACACACACACACTCACACACACGCATACACACACACACACACACACACACAACACACACACACACACACACACACACACACACACACACACACACACACACACACACACACACACACACACACACACACACACTCGCTCAAAGACACAGACACCCATTCCATTCCCCTCCCCACTTGTATGAGTGAATGAGTGATGTGGTGTGTGTGTGTGTGTGTGTGTGTGTGTGTGTGTGTGTGTGTGTGTGTGTGTGTGTGTGTGTGTGTGTGTGTGTGTGTGTGTGTGTGTGGTGTGTGTGTGTGTGTGTGTGTGTGTGTGTGTGTGTGTGTGTGTGTGTGTGTGTGTGTGTGGTGTGTGTGTGTGTGTGTGTGTGTGTGTGTGTGTGTGTGTGTGTTGTGTGTGTGTGTGTGTGTGTGTGTGTGTGTGTGTGTGTGTGTGTGTGTGTGTGTGTGTGTGTGTGTGTGTGTGTGTGTGTGTGTGTGTGTGTGTGTGTGTGTGTGTGTGTGTGTGTGTGTGTGTGTGTGTGTGTGTGTGTGTGTGTGTGTGTGTGTGTGTTGTGTGTGGTGTGTGTGTGTCGTGTGTGTGTGATGGCTGCGCGCGTGCGTTGAGTGTGTGTGTGGGTGTGTGTGTGTGTGTGGTGTGTGTGTGTGTTGTGTGTGTGTGTGTGTGTGTGTGTGTGTGGTGTGTGTGTGTGTGGTGTTTGTGTGTGTGCGCGCACTTGTGTGAGTGTGTAGCAAAATGTACTAACTGACCACACACGCAATGGAAGACGATAGCCAGAATACGTATTATACTAATTTATTAACGCATTTTTACACCTTTCACACGCTAAGTAGACGAAGAGACGCAGTCCGACGTAGCTCTACTTTCCAAAGGAGCATATGCCTGCGCAGATAAAACAAAACATCGTCAACGTGGTGTGTTTTGTCCATGGTTATAAGCAGGCCACCAGCACTATCATCATTCATGTCACCATCAGTATCATCAAACATCACGTGTGTTACAGCTATTATCAGACGAGTCACAATCATGTGTAAAGCAAGAACAGTCGTATTCATTTTTACTCTTCAGTACACATTAGTCGCACAAAGTGTATAATTTTTTCCCTTCTGCATGTAAGACGCATACAACGCTTATGCGTCCTGCTTTACTGTCCCACTTCACACACCTGTACATAAGTACCTGACTCCGGCCCCACTTCAAACACCTGTAAATAAGTACCTGACTCTTGCCCCACTTCACACGCCTGTACATAATTACCTGACTCCTGCCACACTTAACACACCTGTGCATACACTTTACTCTTGCCATACTTCACACACCTGTATATAAGTTATGACTCCTGCCCCACTTCACACACCTGTAGATAAGTACCTGACTCCTGTCCGACTTCACATACCTGTACATAGGTACTTGACTCCTACCACACTCCACACACCTGTACATAAGTACCTGAATCCTGCCCCACTTCAAGCACCTGTACCGGAATGCCTGACTCGTGCCTCATTTTACACACCTGTACCGGAGTGCCTGACTCTTGCCTCAGTTCACACACCTGTACCGGAGTACCTGATTCCTGCCTCACTTCACACACCTGTACATGAGTACCTGACTCCTGCTTCACTTCATACACCTGTACCGGAGTGCATGACTCCTGCCTCACTTCACACACCTGTACAGGAGTGCCTGACCCTTACCTTCCCCTGCCCCACTTCACATACCGGCACAGGAGCACCTGACTCCTGCCACATTTCGCATACCTGTAAAGGACTACCTGACTCTTGCCCCATTTCAAACACCTGTACAGGAGTACCTGACCACAGCCTTCACTGCCCTACTTTACATACCTGTACAGAACTACTGAACTCCTGCCCCACTTTACACACCTGTACAGGACTACCGAGTAATTGCCCCACTTCACACACCTGTACAGGACTACCTAACTCCTGCCCCACTTCACACACCTGTATAGGACTACTGAACTCCTGCCCCACTTCACACACCCGTACAGGACTACAGGACTTCTGCCCCAGTTCCACACCGGTACAGGACTACCTAACTCCTGCCCCACTTCACACACCTTTACAGGACTACCGAACTCCTGCCCCACTTCACACACCTTTACAGGACTACCGAACTCCTGCCCCACTTTACACACCTTTACAGGACTACAGGACTCCTGCCCCACTTCACACACCTTTACAGGACTACCGAACTCCTGCCCCACTTCACACACCTTTACAGGACTACCGAACTCCTGCCCCACTTCACACACCCGTACAGGACTACAGGACTCCTGCCCCACTTTACACACCTGTACAGGACTACCGAACTCCTGCCCCACTTCACACACCTGTAGAGGACTACAGGACTCCTGCCCCACTTCACACACCTGTACAGGACTACCGGATTCCTGCCCATACTACCTAACCCAACACACCACTACATGGAGGCCTGCCCTCGGTACACTGTTGAAATTAAGTGGTATCGACGACGACACGTTAAACTGATGACGATGACTCACCACGTGTAGACCCACGACCGATTGATGCACAGAAATTTCCGGGGCTGCACGGGCACATGCGAAAGCCTCTGATCATCGCGACTGGTTTTCTCCATTGGTACGGCTGCCGTGTGTCGCACCCTGGCAACAAAAGAAAGAGTCAGAACGAACGAATAAGACTTCAACCATCTAGTCCCACCCAACCACCCAGCCACGTAGAACAGCCAGTTTGGTGACTGGACACCGAAACGACATAACAAAACAGCGCAACCAAAAGCACATAAGTGTCTTACATCTCGTTTCTCACAGTTAAACTGTTAGTTAAGTGTTGTTTTGTAGCTTGAAAAAGGGGCTTACCCCGAAAATTCGCATTTTGTGTTTTGTCATAATGAATAACGTGTTTTTATTTTTATTTTTGTCATAATGAATAACGTTCTTTTTAACCTTTTTACGTGTTTGGATTTTGTTTTAGAACGCAAGCAGTCATTCTTGTTTTCTGATATATCCCTATGTGTTTGACTGGGCTGAAAGCACTAACTCCTTGTTTCTGATTTTCGTTGTTGTTGTTGAAAAAACTGGAATCAAAACCTATTGCCTGCATCGTCACCACCAGTATCCTACTCCTTCTCATTATCATGCTTGTCCTCCTCCTCCTCTTATGCGGTTGGCGAGACGCCCAAAATCCGAAAACTAACTCTCCTCCTCCCTGCCGTTATGACGGTCATTTAAATTTTTTTTTTAAAAAGCAACAACGTTCTTTTGAACCGTTTATGTGTTTGGATTCTGTCCTCCTCCTCCCCCTCCTGCACTGTCCTAAGGTGATCCTATGCCGTTGGCGAGACGTCCAGAATCCAAGAACTAACCCTCCTCCTCCTCCCTTCCGTTATGACTGTCAGTTGTCTATCTTCTGCTGTCGTCATAATGTTCACTCTTCTTTCAGTTACACACTGCAAGGCGGCCATCGACATCTGGACCAAGAGTCACAACTAC
>JABMCL010001334.1:762500-772500 GCA_018857735.1 Alviniconcha marisindica
TGTGCTTATTCAGCGCTTTGAGCCGCAGGGTAGGCGCTTTACTAATTTATTATTATTATTGTTATTATGATTATCATCATCATCAAGGGTCTCCTTTAAATGCACAGCATCCTGCGCCTTTAGGTTGAATTGAAACGAGGATGTCACCATCCCGTTTACATGTCAAACCTGTCCATCCTGTGGATTTATTATAATGAATGCTGCTACGGAAAAAAGCCACGTAAAAAACCCAAAAAAAACCCAAACAAATCGTCTGTCAACGTAAATAACGATTCGCGGCTGCCGGGAGTCACAAAGATCCGTACGAATTTCGGCTGGTGTCTTGGATCGTCAAACCGGGACGAGCTATCATTTTGTGTGTGTGTGTGTGTGTGTGTGTGTGTGTGTGTGTGTGTGTGTGTGTGTGTGTGTGTGTGTGTATGTGTGTGTGTGTGTATGTGTGTCTGCTTGAATGAACGTGTGCATGCGTGCGTGCGTGTGTGTGTACGTGCGTATGGGCGTGCGTGCGTGCGTATGTGTGTGTGTGTGCGTGCGTGTGCGTGTGTTTGTGCGTGTGCGTGCGTGCGTGCGTGCGTGTGTGTGTGTGTGCGCGCGCGCGCGTGTATTTGTGCTTGTGTTTGTGTGTGTGTGTGTGTGTGTGTGTGTGTGTGTGTGTGTGCGTGCGCGTGTGAGTGGCTGTCTCTGTTCATGGGTGTACAGAATCTCATTCATACTTGGTGAACGCAGGCAACTGAAGTCGATATGATAAGTGTTTTCGGCATCCTTATTTTATATTTTACAGCGTTCGTTTGTCCGCAATGCCCACCACGATTTCACGGGGACACACGTGCGAAGTGTTGCTACTTTCCAAAGCTGCAGATACCTGCACACAAAGATGTAACACCGCTATCGTCATCTTTTTAAAATTTATTTTTCTGTCTCTATTTCTGGCGTTCATGGTAGGTTGGTAACTATCAGCGTCGCTATAATCGTTTAGATGGCATCAAAGTAAAGGTGATGGTAATGATAATGCTGCTGAGGCTGGCGATATTGACGATGACAGTGATGAGAACACAGAAGGACTAGAGAGAAGAGAAAACAAGGGAAAGGGAAACATTTCGGTATCGATGACTTCATCTGAACAACTAGCAAACGGTTAAGGTACAGACAGTGACACACACGTACACACGCATACACGATCACTCTCTCTCTCTCTCTCACACACACACACACACACACACACACACACACACACACACACACGCACGCACGCACGCACGCACGCACGCACGCACGCACGCACGCACGCACGCACATACGCACGCACGCACACCACACACACACACGCACACACACACACCACGCACGCACGCACGCACGCACCACACACACTACGCACACACACACGCACCAAACAGCACACACACACACACACACCACACACACACACACACACACACACATACACACACAACACACACACACACCACACACACACACACACACACACACACACACACTACGCACCCACACAACGCCCACTCATACACACACACACACACACACACACACACACACACACACACACACACACACACACACACACACACACACATACACATACACAGAGCAGCAGCAGCAAGTGAATGATTGTGGGACAATGGTAGGATTGTTAGGCTTGTTTATCAGTAAAATGGGGTAGGATTTCAGTTTCACATGTTTGATTTCCGAAGGTAGAGAGTTCCATCATTTAGCAGCAAAGTAACAGAATGAGCGGTCGTCTTTACTTTTGCAGTTGAATTTTTCACTTCGGACAATAATCAAAACAAAACAAAAAAGAAAAAAGAAAAAAAGAGCTGTGTAAAACTTCAGTCACTCATTCTGAGCCACATGCAACTATAGCGCAATGAGAATCCTGGGAAGCAGAGAACAGCGCTATATAAATTTCACAATCTAGAGCGGTCGTGCAGAATCAGCACACAAGGGAGTTAATTAGCGCTCGAAAGACGTCACACAAGCACAACAACAAAGACCTGAGTCGCCTACGGTAACTGTCACCGGGCATGCGTGTAAATACAAGGTACATAAACTCTACCAGCGGTACATAAACTCTACCAGCGGTACATAAACTCCATCAGAGGTATGTCCTCCACAAGAGGTACGTCCTCCACCAGCGGTACGTCCTCCGCCAGAGGTACGTCCTCCGCCAGAAGTACGTCCTCCACCAGAGGTACGTCCTCCACCAGAAGTACGTCCTCCACCAGAAGTACGTCCTCCACCAGAGGTACGTCCTCCACCGGAGGCACATCCTCCACCGGAGGTACGTCCTCCTCCAGAGGTATGTCCTCCACAAGAGGTACATCCTCCACCAGAGGTATGCCCTCCTCTAGAGGTAAGTCCTCCACCAGAGGTACATCCTCCTCTAGAGGTATATCCGTTGTATATTTCCAGAGTTGCCGTACCTGGTATTTACTCGCATGGCAGGTGCGAGTTATCGTAGGGCGACTCAGGTGGATCCAGCGCCGATGGGCGCACAGATGTACCCGGTTCTACATGGACAGCTCTCAAACTGTGTGACCATCTCATCGGGTTTGGACCACGCGTAGGGCTCCCGGGTGTCGCATCCTGCAAGCATTCGGAAAAAAATCGAAGGGAGAGAGAGAGAGAGAGAGAGAGAGAGAGAGAGAAGAGAGAGAGAGAGAGAGAGAGAGAGAGAGAGAGTAGCACTGACAGAAAATTTTAGGAAGGCAACCGACCCATTGCCGTACAATAGCGTTTCTGTGTTTGTAGTCGCATAACATTACTCAATGAACCATACATTCACGCGAGCAGTTTTTCTCTGAGCTTCAAAGCATAAAATGTATACTTGCTACTTTTCTAGAAACAAAGGTAGATGGGGTTTCGAGCAATTGGTTGAGAGTACGTGGGATTTCTGTAAACTCAGCAATATATTTTTGTCTGATGGCTGAATAAACTGGACAGTGTAACAGGAAATGACTTTCATCTTCCAAGAAGCCCGGACAGAAGCTGAAGTTCTTGTTTGTAACATTATCAGATCCATAACGTTTGTTTACTTTCAGTTCATTGATTCCAAAACGCAGTCTTATCAGAGTATCCCTAAAAAAAATTAATTGTTATATCGTTCAGGTATTTTTCTGCTGCGTGGATTGACTTGAAACTACGATAGGTGGAAAATCTGTCACTATTGGATATTTTCGTGTGCCATTCTTCTTGGAAGCGTTCGACCATTTTTCTTTTGAATGCAGAAAGAAATGAAGTTTCGTTTGTACTCCATTTTCCAAGCATCCTGAAACCATATGATTCTAAACAGTGTTTGATATTTCCTGCCCAGTTTCCGGTGCTGTTGGAGGCATGTATGTCTAAGTCGTTTTCCAGCATGGTCAACGTTTACTTTGGGAACCTTGTCATGGGCATTGTTCGGAGTTTCAGCCAATACCTGAGGGAGCTAATCGTACTTTCTATGTACAGAGGATATCGCCCTGTATCACCGTATACCATGTGGTTTGGTGTTTTATTGATGACACATAGCAGTCTTTTGCAAGCAAAAAGATGAGCTGCTTCAATGGCTGACACTCTCGTTGTTCCCAATATTTCTGACGCATATAACAGCATCGGCTTAATCTGAGCGTCAAAAAGTTGAAAAAACACTGTTGTATCTAAACTCCCGAGCGACCACATTGTTTTCATTAGATCTAAAATTTTACCTTTTGCTTTGCTGGCGTATTCTTCACATGAAGAATTTGTTGATAATTTTGTTGTCAAGGTGTACCCAAGATACTTATAGCTGTTAACTATTTCCAGTTTACTGCCATTATAAAACACATTTTTTTTCCCGAAGCAATGTGGCCCCCCTTTCTAAAAATCATTACTTTTGTTTTGTCTAAATTAACAGTCAAGCCCAAAGAGTCAGAAGCTTTCTGGAGATTACTGATCTGGTTTTGCAGACCTGCCGGTGTAGAGGAAACTAGCACAACATCGTCTGCAAATAACAGTAGAAATATTTCTTCAAGCCCTGGGAGCAATTGAATGCCGTGTCTACCATTTTGTCGGACAAAATCAGCAACCTCGGATATGAGGAGAGAAAAAATCAGCGGGCTAAATAAGCACCCCTGCTTCACCCCAAGAGAATAGTCGAAGAACTCAAAATACTAGCACCCCATCTTACACATGCCTGGACAGATGAATACATGGACTTTAACATATTTACCATTTTCGATGAAGTTTTCAGTTTTTGCAGTGTTTCCCATAATTTCTCACGATCAACTGTATCAAAAGCTTTCTTGTAGTCAATAAAAGCTACATATACTTTGCCCCCTCGCTTGTTGTTTAGTTTCTTTTTCACCATTGTAACAAGTGTAAATATATGGTCAATTGTAAGAACACTCGATAGGTGTGACAAAAGGCATGAATGACCTGTCAGTGAAAACAGGGACACCTCCGGACCTCCTGCCACGTGCAGAAAGTTTGATGGCCGGAGAGCGAAGCACGTGGTGATTTTCAAAATGTGTGCTGAAGTCGAAGAGTGTGCTTGTGAATGTTTCAATGGCACAGAAAATGTCAAAGGACTTAACGTAGCTGACGAAATCTGGTTCACTGACTTTAGTCACAAGGTTTTCAACATTCCAAGAAGAAATTTTGACACGTTTCTGTCTCGGTTCGCTTGTTCTAGGAGTACCACTAACCTCTTTATCCTCACCTCTGGGAATTGCTGTCTTTGGGTCTCGGCCTGCTTGCTATCTTTGTGTCAGATTGTCTTCCTCGTCTGCCAGGCTGACTGCAGACTTGTCTGCCGGGTACACACACTCTTGCGGGGCAGTGATGCGCTCCGTGTTGCACGTGTCTCTGCCCCAGACACTGAGCTGCTTCTGACCTGCGCTGTTTGGGGCCGTGCGTCTCGTGCATGAACTGGGGAATCCCCACCGACGTGTTGTGGCGGTTGAGACACGCTTGGGTGGTTCCCCACTGTCTGTGTTGGTGTGTCTTTCGCTGGTGTTGCTATTTGACGTGGTGGACTTTTCACGGCATCGGCGTAGGTGTTGCGGTCTGTGTTTTCATGTGTGTGTTTCTGCTGCTCCTCTGCATCTTGTCCGCTGTCGGTGTGGTCCGTCGTCTCTCTTGGGTCCCCACTCTGGAACTGGTCTTCCGTTTCTACTTGTGCCTGTTGCAGCGTTGTTGTCGCTGGTTGTTCTGCCGTTTGCTGCCGGTCTTCACTTGCCGACTGCTGCACTGTCGTCGTCGGTTCTTCTGGTAGTCGCTGTTGCTGGTCTGTTGCTGCTGTCGAGTCTGCTGGACATGGGTGATCCTCTCCCGCTGCCGTGGCCTCTGGAAGCGCTTGCTGCAAGGAGTGCACGTCTGCAGATGCTGTCGTGTCGAGTGTGGCAGTGTCCGGTGGAGCGGCAGCCCTCTGGGGGACTGCGGGGTCTGGCACTGTGATGGACGTTCCGTCATGAGGGGTTGAGGGGGCGTGGTCGACAGAGAGGTTCTCCTGGGCTAACATGGGGGGTGGGTTAACAGGGGTGGTGAGGTCACTGGGCCAGAATGCACGAGGGACGTTGTGTGCCATGCAGTACTGCTCCGTCGTGTAGAGCCAGTCATGGTCCTCTGCTGAGGCTGGGATGTAGCTTGCTGCTCCTTGGAGGTGTCTATCGCCTTCTCCACCGTCTCTGGTGTTGTAGGGGACCTAGGCATGGCTGTAGCGTTGATCTCCTTGTTGCCAGGATCCTCCGTGTCGTCTTCTGGAATCGTCGGGTAGGTGAGGGTGCCGTGATGGGGCTAGGTCATGCATCCCGCCACGTCTGCTTTGTGTGTTCCGTTGACTGTTCCTGTGTGACCATCTCATCGGGTTTGGACCACGCGTAGGGCTCCCGGGTGTCGCATCCTGCAAGCATTCGGAAAAAAATCGAAGGAGAGAGAGAGAGAGAGAGAGAGAGAGAGAGAGAGAGAGAGAGAGAGAGAGAGAGAGAGACAGACAGACAGACAGACAGACAGACAGACAGACAGACAGACA
This sequence comes from Alviniconcha marisindica, assembly GCA_018857735.1. Classification (NCBI taxonomy): domain Eukaryota; kingdom Metazoa; phylum Mollusca; class Gastropoda; family Provannidae; genus Alviniconcha; species Alviniconcha marisindica. The sequence goes on from JABMCL010001334.1 coordinate 768,508, forward strand.
GACAGAGACAGAGAGACAGACAGAGAGACAGAGAGACAGAGAGACAGGCAGAGACAGAGACAGACAGAGACAGACACAGGCAGACAGACAGAGAGTTAACGATAGACAGACATACATAGAGACAAACAGACAAACAGTGTACGTAAGTAACTTGGCGTTTTACGCCAAATCAACCATTACGGTTATATCAGGGCGATCACAGACAGACAGACAGACAGACAGACAGACAAAGGTGAGGACAGGGCGAGAGGAGGGACACTGACTTTTCGAAAGGTCTTTCAAGGGTTGGCAGGTTCCTGGATAAACGCAGCACTCGAGACGACCGCTGCAGTCGTCTCCCCTTTTGCGGGGGCACCGCGTTCACCTAGACTGCACCCCACCATAACCTGTCATCATCATTATCATAGTAATATCATCATCATCATCATCATCATCATCATCATCATCATCATCACATCGTCGTCGTCGTCGTCGTCGTCGTCGTCAGCCTACGTTCTCGTTTACTTCCTCCACTGCTCTTCATTGTCTTTGTGCATGTGTGCACACGTTTGTGCGTGTGTTTATGCTTTTTGTTTGTTTGTGAATGAGTGAGAGAGAGAGAGAGAGAGAGGAGAGAGAGAGGAGAGAGAGGAGGAGAGAGAGAGAGAGAGAGAGAGAGAGAGAGAGAGTGGAGAGAGAGGAGTGTGGTGATGTGTGTGTGTGTGTGTGTCGTATGTATGTGTGTGTGTGGTGTGTGTGTGGTGTGTGTGTTGTGTGCGACGCGGGCGGCGGGCTGGCGACGCGTGTGTGTGTGTGTGTGTGTGTGTGTGTGTGTGTGTGTGTGTGTGTGGGGGGGGGGGGAGTGCAGCGCGTGTGTTGGAGGGGTTTGTTTTTGTGTTTGTTTATCATGGTTTTGTGTGTTTCCCATGCTGTGCGAGCATGCCATGTATGCGGTCCGTAGACTATGCCGTGCGGTGTTCCCATGTAATGCACACTGTGCAGGTCCGCTTTTGCCGTGAGCCGCCCCTAAAGATGTGGGTGTTTGTGTGGGTGTTCTGATGTAGCGGTGCTAGCAGATCAGAGTAAGAGAGTCGCAACCAATACAGCAACGAAGAAGAGCGCACCAAACAGACAGAGAAGAGCGAAAAACGATAGAGGGTTTTGTGTGAGAGCGTCCATGTTGTTATTGATGTTGTGTTGGCTATTCACTGCCTAAAAAGTCTAAATTAACTGACATGTGCGCCTTACAACATCAGATTACAGTCCCCAATCATGATTGACTGAGCATTACACATCAGCACCACTGTATGACAGAGTCCGCACCCAGCATTACACAAGCGCCACTGTATGACAGAGTCCGCCTAAACCCCAGCATTACACAAGCACCACTGAATGACAGAGTCCGCCTAAACCCCAGCATTACACATGCACCACTGAATGACAGAGTCCGCCTAAACCCCAGCATTACACATGCACCACTGAATGACAGAATCTGTCTGGGCCCTTGCAGTGTTTGGAGCGATAAAACCGTTAAAAACTGCATAAATTATGAGTCAAACGAGGCTACTGCGTTTACGTCCTTGTTGAACTCGCTGCTTGGTTGTTGCGTTGCAGTTTTGAATAAATTGCCCTTGTTGTTGTTGGCATAATGAGCCAGCTTTAGACAAGTTCTTGACATAAACACGCCCACTCAGAACGAAACGACCCACAATTAGAGAGTTATATGACAAAACTGACAGGTGAGAACATTTACAAAAACAACGCGAACGTCGCTAGTGTACTTCAGGAGATATCCGGCTGTTAGACTGGCGCACCTGTTAGTTTTGAGTCAAACGGGGAAAAACTTCAAGGGACTGGTAGGCTGCCTTGTCTCCTCGTGTTTCAGCACTGAGGACAACAAAAAGTCCTGTCACACTGGTGGAAAGCTTCGCACGCTGCTGTCACGGAAAACGGAAAGCATGGCAAAGATCATTTATTTACTCTCACCACTGTTTTGCGGGCTCGGAGCGAAGGACATCACCACATCGATCACCTGGAGGAGAGAGGCGAGGAAAGAGGAAGCGCTAGACGATCTTCCTTGAAAGGACGAGAAAGGGCCATCATCAGTCAGACGAACATTGCAACTGTCCTATAGGCAAATTTGGGGAAACGTTTGAGAAACGGAATGGAGCGCATATGGGCTTTTTTTTTTTTTGAGCGCAGAGATACCATTTTGAACTGAACTGAACAAGGAAATGACCCGGAACTCACTATGGGTATGACGGAAATACTGAGAATGACCCATGACTCTATATGACTATATCGCCATGGCAATATCGCATATCATCATGACTAAATCACCACATCGCGATGACTATATCGCCTTATCACCATGACCATATCGCCATATCTCCATGACTATCGCCATATCGCCATGACTATATCGCCATATCGCCATGACTACATCGCCACGACTATATCGCCATATCACCATGACTATATTGCCATTTCGCCATGACCATACCGCCATATCGCCATGACTATATCGCCATATAGCAATGACTATATCGCCATATCTCCATGACCATATCGCCATGACTATATTGCCATTGCTATGGAGGTGGTTGGAATCTCGGCGATGATCCCGACAGTCACCATCGATCACTGTGTTGGAAACGTGGTGAAGGACCATGACTGTCACTGTCATGGTGGTGGAAATGAAAGAAACGAGCATGACACTCACATTTTTCTATGGTGGAAATACGTAGGAAATGCTGACTGCTATCAGTATGGCTGGAATGCAAGGACACGTGTACCACTCACCATGGTTACCGCAACAAGGGCGAGGCATTCAGCCGACATTTTTGACGTTTAGAACCTATAGGTTCTGAAGCTGTTCCGGGAGGACGGCTTTTTATGGACTCAGGTGACAACCTGGTGTCTTTTGAGTCACGAAGTGGCGATCAAGATACGACATATCTCTGTTTTTTATTATTAAGGCGAAATCGTGAAGAGATATGTTAAACTGGGTGGTCTAGTTTCAGGGGATGGTGCAGTGTGTGTGTGTGTGTGTGTGTGTGTGTGGTGTGTGTGCGTGCGTGCGTGCGTGCGTGCGTGCGTGCGTGCGTGCGTGCGTGCGTGCTGCTTGCGTGCGTGCGTGTGTTTGTGTGTGTGTGTGTGTGTTGTGTGTGGTGTGTGTGTGTGTGTGTGTTTTGTGTGTGTGTGTGTTGTGTTGAGTGTTTTTTCTTTATTATGCGCTAAACAACGCCTTAAACCCTCACATGATACATATTAACCTAATAAACGTTTTCTATACACAGAAGGCACAGTCAACTAATCAATTTACTAAAAAAAAAAGAAACAACGACAAAAAACAAACAAAACAAGAACCCCAACAACAACCAAACAACCATCCCTCCCCCCCCCCCCCACACCCCCAAAAAAACAAAACAACCCAAAAAAAACGGGGCAAAAAAAAAGCAAACAAAAAATAAAAAAATAAACAAACAAAAAACCCCCACACAAAAAAAAAAAAAAAAACCAAGAAAGCAAAGAATTAAAACCTTTAAAATACTTTCCTGAACCCCGTCCCACCCCCCCCCCATTGCACCAAAAAATACCGACACACAGACACAGACACAGCAAGACACACACACACACACACACACACACACACACACACACACACACCAAAACACCACACACACACACACACACACACACATACACAAGACTGTAGCGAAAACAGGGTACTGCTATTAGTTGGGGCGGAAGTACTGTGAGAAGAGGAAAGTTTTCAGTTTGGTTTCAAAGCCAAAGGAGGACAGGGTTGAACAGTGCCTAAGGTCTTGCGGGAGTGAATTCCAAATGTGGGGTCCAAAGTAAGAGAAAGGGCAAAAGCTATGAGTCTTGCGTTTTTATTGTTGTATTTTCAACATGCAGGTGTCAGAATAATAGCGTAGTGTATGAGACGGAGTGTAAACAAGTATCAGGTCAGAGAGGGAAGCAGGACTAGAACCGTTTATAGCACTGAAA
>JABMCL010001334.1:777500-780000 GCA_018857735.1 Alviniconcha marisindica
TTTCGGGATGAACCAACAAACAAGGGAGCTAATTAACGCTCGAAAGACATCGCACAAACACAGCAACAAAGACCTGAGTCGTCTTCGGTAACTCTCACCTGGCGTGCGAGTATATCTCTCTCTCTCTCTCTCTCTCTCTCTCTCTCTCTCTCTCTCTCTCTCTCTATATATATATATATATATATACACATACATATACAAGGTACATAAATTCCAGCAGAGGTGCATCCTCAGTTTGGGATGTATCGCTCATAAAACCGGAACATTAATTCATCCCAGTGTTCAAGGCAGTTTTTTATTCATTGTCACGGTCAGGAAGCTTGTGAATATTCGATCATTTCCGTCCCACATATCCTGCCGAATTATTTGTTCCGACAAAATCAGTCATCGTCTCCTCTTAGAGATTATTTACAGCCTGAGTTAGGTCAGGCCGAGTTTGATGCGACTGTTTGCACATGACTAAAAACATGTGATGGGTGTCAACGATGTCACATCATTGTTATCACACACACACACGCACGCACGCACGCACGCACGCACGCACGCACGCACGCACGCACGCACGCACGCACACACACACACACACACACACACACACACACACACACACACACACATAATGAACAACAGATATTAATAAAAAAAATAGACAGTAGACTATGTTCCTCGGAAAACGTTTCAAGGACAAATGTTCTCTGTCTCTGTCTCTCTCTCTGTGTCTCTCTCTTCTCCGTCTCTCTCTCCTCTCTCTCTCTTCTCTCTCTCTTCTCTCTCTCTCTCTCACTTTCTCTCTCTCTCTCTCTCTCTCTCTCTCTCTCTCTCTCTCTCTCTCTCTCTCTGTGTGTGTGTGTGTGTGTGTGTGTGTGTGTGTGTGTGTGTGTGTGTGTGTGTGTGTGTGTGTGTGTGTGTGTCTGTGCGTGTTTATATGTGTGTGCATGTGGGAATGTATGTGTGTTTGTGTCGTGTGTGTGTGTGTGTGTGTGCGCGCGCGCGCTTGCGTGCATGCGTGCGTGCGTGTGCGGCCGCACGTGTGTGTGTATTGCGCGCGCGCGCGCACGCGTGTGTATACGTGCACGCGTGTGTCTGTCCCCACGCGCGCGAACACGAGCTATCTCTGGGACTGGGAGTTGTAGGGCCTGTGCATGGTAGCCTGTCGCACTGCCACGCCCAGCAATTTCTTGCAGTTGGTGGCGTCCTTGGCCGAACACTCCAAGTAAGCCTTCGCTTGGATACGCTTCGCAACGTCCTTGCCCTCCTGGGAGGTCACGAACCTCTGACCTCTGGGAGATGAGCGGCAGTTTCGGCTGTCACGGCGATCTTTCTTGTTGCCCACGAGGATGACGGGGACGTCTGGACAGTAGTACCGCACTTCCTGTTGAAAAGCCGCACACATTCGCCTGAGTGGGATATCAAACAGTAGGCTATGGGCATTGGAGTTCTGCCCTTTCAGCCTCTGCAGAAAATTAGTTAACCCCTTCACTGCCCCAGCCTGTAAAATTTCCGGGCTGAAAGACGAACGGACGTGCCTGCAAACAGTATATTTTCCGCTCGTTTAACATCTACTTTCAATGCTACGTGTTTCGACGAAAATCCTTTCACATGCCAGTGCTAAAAAGAAGACAAAAAGGCTGAAGGGTTTTACATTTTGCACGTTTATTGGTCACTTTCAAGTCACATCACGGCAGTGAAAGGGTTAATTAGCTCGTGGATTTTAACATCCTGTCAACCGCCGTACAGAGTCACATCAGGACGAATCGCAGTACGTTCAAAATTCCTTTACATCAGTTCAAAATACGTCAAACCCCAAATGACAGGTTTGACTAATTACACTGCTGCAACGTTAAAACCCAACCATCCATCTATAAAGGCACAATGTGTTAGTACCTGTATGTTTTACATAGGCACTCGCCACGAGAACTTGCTTAAATCGCTTGAGACTGTGTCTATGTGCAGGTTAACCTATTTCTTTCCCCCTGTGGCCACACATTAGCTTTGGCTAATGCAGTTAAAAAGCAGAGAGAGGATTTGGAAAGTATTAAGGTGAATGGACCGGGAAAGTAGAAATTAGGACAAGGAAGCACACACTCCAGGCTTTAAAGGGAGGACATTTGTCAGTTCTGAGTTCTCAAGAGAGGGGACCTCAATTTCCGCTTCTGCTGTACCCCACTGTGGGGTTTTCCAGAAAGATGAACAAAAACGGCTGGAAGAAATAATCAACAAGAAAAAAGGAGTTAATAGCGTTGACTGACGTTAAGCATAGGAAGGGATATAAGGACAGAAACCCGAATTGTCTATCATACTACCATACGGTATGCATATAAAGACAAGGAAGGTGGGTACAGTCCAACAAGGTCACGTCCTAAAAAGAAAAGAACAAAGGATATATCCGGTTGTCGTTGGGTTTTCTACCCCTCAAGGAAGTGGGGGGCTATTTGTAGACAGCATGTACACTAATTATTCACGTTTCGTTGAATAAATAGGTTGCGTGTCTCGTGATTAA
>JABMCL010001334.1:782500-845000 GCA_018857735.1 Alviniconcha marisindica
GTCCACGACGTCGGTGTCAAACGCCGTGGGCTCGTAGTTCACTTCCTGGAAGGCATCTCGACTGATCCGGATCAGCAATGACGTCTTTCCGCATGCGCCGTCGCCCACTGTCGTCAACTTCCGGCTAAGTGTCGTGTCGTCGTTTTCCTTGTCCCAGGCTGTTGTATGGAAATAAGCAATTTTACACTGCTGTTTTTTTGTGTGTGTTCGTCTGTATGTTTGCTTGCCGGTTAGTTGTTTGTATAGATAATATAGAACTGGGGCATTGGCATGCAGTAATGTTTAGGACACACATTTTTGGTTTTGATTAGGTCTAACACACACACACACACACACACACACACACACACACACACACACACACACACACACACACACACACACACACACACACACACAACACAACAACACACACACACACCACACACACACACACACCACACACACACACACACACACACACACCACAACACACCACACCACACACACACACACACACACACACACACACACACACACACACACACACACACACACACAACTCAACACACGACACACACACACACACACACACACACACACACACACACACACACAACCACATCCACACACACACCCCACCCCCACCCCAGACACACACACAACCCCCAACACACACACATACACAACACACACACACACACACTCACACATACACAACACAAGACCCCCCCCCCCCACACACACACACAACGTCATCGTTCCAGCATGCTGCTGAGTGGCCTGTATACACTAAGTCCATCCAGTTCCTGAAACTGCCCCATGCCATGCTTAGTCAGCGAAACGAAATATTACCATACTGAACGTCGCGTCCACATTATTCCCTTCCCTTGCAGTCAGAGCGAGAGGAGCGCGGATAGATCACCGCCGGAAAATTCATCACAGGATGATTTACCACCGAACAGTTCACCACCGGACAGTTCACCACCGGATAGTTCTCCGCTGGAGAGTTTACCATCGGTCACTTCATCGCTGGACATTTCACAACCGGAAAATTCACCGTGAGACAGTTTACCACCGAAAAATCCACCACAAGACAGTCTCGCAACCGGACAGTTCACCACAGGTCAGTTCACCGCCGGACAGTTCACCACCGGACAGTTCACCACCGGACAATTCACCGTCGGACAGTTTTCCATCGAACGGTTCACCACCGAGCAATTTTCCCACCGAAAAAATCACCACCGAAAAAAAACGACAATTCACCACCAGTAACCGTTACTATTCACTTCAGAAGGCGGCGATCCATGCCATGTGATGAAATGTGATGTGATGTGGTGTGTGTGTGTGTGTGTGTGTGTGTGTGTGTGTGTGTGTGTGTGTGTGTGTGTGTGTGTGTGTGTGTGTGTGTGTGCGTGTGTGTGTGTTTGTGAGCATGTGTGTGTGTTTGTGTGCGTGTGTGTGCGTGAGCTTGTGTACGTGTGTGTGCGTTAGCGTGGGTGTATGTGTGTGTGTGTGTGTGTGTGTGTGTGTGTGTGTGTGAGAGAGAGAGAGAGAGAGAGAGAGAGAGAGAGAGAGAGAGAGAGAGAGAGAGAGAGAGAGAGAGAGAGAGAGAGAGAGAGAGAGAGAGAGAGAGAGAGAGATTCCTCGAACAGCACACCACACACACAGCAACACATACTCGCTCCGCCGGTGGTGAACAGACTATAAAAAATGATTATGGATTTCCGTTTGTGTGAGCCAGTTTGGCCTAGCGGTAAGGCGTAAGGTTGGTAAGCGGAAGGACCTCGGTTCGATACCGCTTCGGCTCTCCTTTCTCTTCAAAAAGGTTGTGGTTTGTGGACACTGTCCTGTGACTTTGTCCATCACTTCCTACTGAAACATTAAAATGGCTCTCATCGCTGCCCATCTTAATGCAGGAATCATTCTGGTGGTGACAGTGTAGCGATAGGTATATAATCTCTCTCTCCCCCCACCTCTATACCCCCTTCTCCCCGTCCCTAATAAGCCTTATGGTTTCTGTGGACGTTAAGCACCATGTTTACTTAATTTCCGTTTGTTCCGTGGTGAATTTGTCCTACACCCGAACAGAGAGTGGGTCAAAGCGTGTTACAGGGGGGCACTAGTCGCCACAATGGGCAGCTGCCACAAACTGCAGTCATTGGGGACACACACACACACACACACACACCACACACACACACACACACACACACACACACACACACACACACACACCACACACACACACACACCACACACACACACCACACACACACACACAACACCACAAACACAGACACCAGAACACACACACAACAACACCACCACACACACACCCCCAGACACACCACCTACACACACAACAATATCACTACAGCTAACCCACGCCTACACACGCCACACACACAATCTACTACCGCACACGCACACACACACACACACACACACACAACACACACACACACACACACACACACACACACACACACACACACACACACACACACACACACACACACACACACACACACACACACACACACACACACACACACACACACCGTATTAAGACTGAATGCCTTTTAGCAAGACAGGACAAAAGCAGTGTAAACACCGCACCGCTCCACCACGTCCTGTAACTTGGACCATCCACTTTCGGTGCGACTCCATTTGAACCAATAGTGCTGTAGACAGAAACAATACCCCGACATACACACAAGGTATGCCGGTACATGAATCCGTCAATGAAAATGTAACCAGTCATTCAAAGAAGTAAATCAGTGTAACCTATTGATTAATAGTTGATTAATTAATCAAAACGATTAACCAATGAATCAGTCAGCGGGTCGATCGATCGATCAGCTAGTCAGACAGTAACTTACCGGGCGAGAAACAGCACCAGCACAAGATGTCCATTTTGGGAAGGACTGTCGTTTCAGTTCTTTAAGTCAATATCGACCACCGCCAAGTGAATACTATTATTGTGTGCAATTGTGGAGTGTCGAATTGTGAAGGTTTCTTGTCAACCAGAACCAGCATCAGTGACTAGAAAGGAATCTTTCAAGGAGACACATTTGGGTCACAGCTGATCTCGATCACGAGCATCACGCGCTCTTCAGGTTATTCCACCAGTTGAAAAAATATTTCAGTGATTCATACACACGCACACGGTCAGAGAGCTGAAATTTCCTTTGTGATAAAAAAACAAAAACAAAAAACTACAACAAAAAAACAGAAGCACGCGCTCAGCACGGTATATGTCCACACACGCCGATTAAAACGCCCCCGATAAATCTTTTCAAGCCGTCGTTCAAGTCGGCGGGATGGATGCACTTGTCTATAGACTGCTTTGCGTGCGACATACGTACCGTCGCAATAATTATTCTTGTTATGCGGGTTGTGTACACACGCATTTCGCCGTAGAGTGATTTCTCCAGAAACTCGTACAAGACTATTACAACTTCCCGAATGAGCAGACTGACTGTCAGCATACTTTAGAACAGTCTACGTCCGTCTATGGAAAACCCGCTGGGACATGGTCATGCAGCGACGTTGGGTTTGGTTGAGTGTTGCTTTACGTCCACAGAAACCGTAGGCTTATGAGGGACGGGTGCCCAGGACGGCCACCTCGACTTTCACACAGCTCCTGAGTTCTGGGACGTTGAGTAAGAAGCTCAACGCAAGTGTAAACAATTGCCACGACACAACCAGCGGCCACGTCATCATGCACTTTTCCCGGCGTGTTACTCCTAAACAACACAACCAGTCAGCGAACGAACAAATCAACTGCAGGTTCCCCAACGAAACTGGTGTGTGGCCGTGAGCCACCGCGGACTCTCGACTGTCAGCCACCACTGTGTGATATTTTCAACCGAGACACAAGTGTCAAATTCCTCGGCGTTATTACTCAGTGACAGCAGACCCTCCGGTTCTTCCGCTCAGTGTGTCGTTTGGTGACCTAGCTCTGTTTTCACGTGACGTAAACGTGAAGAGAATCCGTTCTGACCGGATGAACGCAGGGGGGAAATGGAAGAGATGAGTGCACTGTTTGTATACTTCACACCGCCTGTGCCTATTTCAGGTTTTTCGGTTGACATGAGCACTGAAATGCAGCATTGGCCGGGCCTTTCTTTTTCTTTTTCGGGGGTGGGTGGGGGGGGTAGGCGGTAACAGCGGGGCGGGGGAGGACGGGACAGGCCGGGGGGGGGGGGGGGGGGGGGAGGCCGGAGTTTAATTAGGCTTTGATAGCAGGAAGCTAATTCAGCGTAAAGTCTCTGTTGGAACGCGGCAGTTCAGGCTGTAAGGACAAGTGGACCAGCGAGCAGGTCAGGTTACTGCCTGGTTACCTGTGCTGCTGGCCAAACACACACACACACACACAAGGCTCCCCGTCAAACAGGGTGTGGTGGCGTAGTGGTACAGGCGAGACATCTCTCTCTCTCTCTCTCTCTCTCTCTCTCTCTCTCTCTCTCTCTCTCTCTCTCTCTCTCTCTCTCTCTCTCTCTCTCTCTCTCTCTCTCTCTCTCACACACACACACACAGAAATTCTCTGTGGACGTAAAGCAACACTGAACCGAATGCGGATTATTGGTATTCTGTTTTTGCAGGTATTGTGCACGAAGACCACTGCTCTCTCATTATTTCAATACACAAGACAAGTGAGCGGGTTTGGCCTAGTAGTAAGGCCGGTCAGCAACAAAGACTGCGGAAAGAAGTTTGCATTCAGTTTTAAGTTCACTGACCGCAGTGCCATCGGCCAAACTGACACTGAGACCACAAGAATGACAAAAGACAAAATAAATCCCAAAGTAGTGGTTCAATATTGTGATGTAACAGTAGGTTTACAAGAGTCAAACTAAATGCCACAGTACTGGTTCAAGACTGTGATGTGACAGTGAGGTTGTATATGACATAAGACATAAAACGCGAGTTTTATTCGCCTATGTCACTGATACAGAAATTCGTTTTTCGATTGCATGCTATGCAACAATTTAAACGAATATAATTATATTAGTCAACGAGTCTAAACTTTTGTGTCTGAGTTGTTCGATAATTAACATGTTTGCTGTGTGGTGTGGAGATGTGTGCTGAGACTGGGATGGGGGTGGCGGGTCGGGTCAGTGGCTGGACTTCTGCTTGCGAATTGGCCTAGGCCGCAGAACTGAAGAAACAAACACATGGGTGCAAAACCCCAGCGCACTCATGCAGGACTTGTCCTCGTGTGACCCCAGCGTGTGTGGACTCCGACAAAGCCTGGCGGCAGCGTGGTTGAGTCCGACAAAGCCTGGCGACATGCTTTGAAACAGCTACCGATGCTGTACAGCGGGCCGTAGCCGGGTTGACACCGGCTTGCAGCAACCCCGTCAGTGCTGCACGACTTTTTTTTTTTTTTTAATAATTGTTATTAGTGAAGCAAACTGAACAGTATAGCCGGGACCCAGACAAACGCAGATTAAAAAAACAACTAAAAACTTTCTTTCTTCATTTAAAAAAAATAGCATTTCTCTTTGTTTTTGTTTTTTGCCAGCGAGCTGCCTGTGTATCCGAGTTCTGACTGTACCTGGCCCTTCAGAGCTCAGGGGCTGTGTGAAAGTCGAGGTGGACGTCCAGGGCTTCCCTCGCTAATAAGCCTTATGGTCTCTGTGGACGTAAAGCACCATAAAAGAAGAAGTACTTGGCCTACTCAGAGAGGTGTGTGAAAGTCGAGGTGGACGTCCAGGGCTTACCGGCCCTAACAGTCCGCACAGCGCGGCCTCCGTGCACGCCAGGCAACAAGGAAGAAGTACAAAGATCAGCCTGAGTTCGCAGTTGAAAGTAGTCGTTGCACTGGCAAACGAAGTCGCTGGACAACTTGTCGTTTGACTACTCTGTCTCAAAGCGTCATCAGATTTAAAGGCCTGTCGATGCTAAACTGGTCTGACTGAAGTTGGGTTATTTTGTACGTCGTAAACGGGTTGTTACCCTTTCATGGAATTGTTGCTGTTGTCTATCTCCATTCTGAACTTTGCCCTGAACCAAAAGATTGATTGAATTTCCGCATCTGTCTCAAGTTAAAGTGAGGCGGGGGCGGTCACTGAAGAACTTGTAACTGATACTTCTTCTAACGTTGCTTTAAATCGACAGAGACCATAGTAAGGACTATTCTGAAGTTGTAATAAAGGGTGAAGTTTAGTAGGTACTGCTACCGTTCGAAATTTTGAATTTATTTCATTCTGCTAAGTGTCCGCGAACATCATGTCGCAATGCCGTGCATGGTTTCCGCCATGCTGGATCAATGCCGGATCAGTTGCTTAACTGACACTGATCATAACACTGATTCACTGACATAATAATCCAGTAAACATGCCGGATCCGATTCGCATCCGGTACGGATCGGCTGGGAAGCATTGGCCAAAAGCGGGCCGGATGATTCTTGCACATTGGCTTGCTTCCAGACCGGATCCATTTGGCCAAAACCTGACACAACCCGCCCGAAATAAGTCGGATCCAGGCTGGTTTTGCACAATGGTATCCGGGACATCTGTGAAAAAATGGAACCGAGTCTCAGTGAAACTGGGAAACTGGTAGCGGGCCGGTTGCATCATGCCAGAAACCGGGCCCGAGGATTCCTGCACACCCGCTTGCTTCACCAGACCTGATGCGTTTGGCCAAACCCTGACCAGACCATGGCAGATCGGATCCGGGTCGGTTTTACACAATATGACCCATGCCTTCTTTGGAACGCGGGGCTGAAACGGATGCGAGAAGTCGGATCTGGCATATACGATCCGGCCCGATTCGTAGCTGCACGCTGGCCGTAACGGCCATAACTGGCCGTAACCAAAACGCTTCCGGATCGGTTCCGGCATTTTCAAGTTTACTGGGAAGGTACATATGCAACCTCGAAGGCGCACTGCCGCAGTCCTTCGGTGGACTCGGTGATAGTTACATAGTGTTTCATCATAGTTAAGACATTTACTTGAAATGCAGTTCAATCTGAAGCCAGCATTCTAAAACCAGATCCAAGCACATAAAAGGCCAGCTAAAAAGAACACCATATAGTTATGGCAAAACTGACACAACTACATGCCAATTTGGCGGGGGGTAAGCCCCTTTTTCAAGCTGCTACAAAACAACTGAGTTTGAAATGGTAAAAAATGAGATGCTGGGTACATATGTGCTTTTGGTTGAGCTGTTTTGTTACTGATGTTGTTTTGGCGTCCCGGAGTCAGGAAGACAAATTCACATGTTCTGTTTTGTCATAATAAACAGCACTTTTTAACCAGTTTATGTGTTTGAATCTTGAAATGGTGGCAATAGCACTGATCTGTACAGTCGTAACTTAAGCTAGCGTACTTGACTAGTTTAATTACCGGGTGCTTCGACCTCTGGGCTCATTACACGGTGATAAAGACCAGTTTTATGTCTCCTATTTAGTTCTTCCAAGCGCCGAACAAGCGGAACAGATGAGTGGTTTCAGTAACAGCTCCCCATCTCATTTTTCATGGTTTTTCACCGCCGGCTTAATTGTTGTTCAAGTAAGTGTTGCTTTGAAGGTTGATAAAGCGGATTACCCCGAAAATTCGAGTGTTGTGTTTTTCCCTAATAAATAGCGTTCTTTTGAACCTTTTATGTGTTCGGATCTTGTTTTAGAACGCCTCAAGTCATTCTTGTTTCATATTTTCACCTATTTAGTGCAAACAAGAACGATCATTCCAATACGAAAGAGAAGAGTTATCTGTTCTTACGAAAGCTGGGAGTCGCCGCTACGGTAGCAGACGATTACGCACAAAATGTGGTCGTTCTTGGGCATTTTAGACTCCCTCAGGCTGACTCTCACTGCAGTGTAAGCGTCTTGTTCATGCGAATGTCACTTTCTAACACAGAAATATTTAATTTATCAATGGGGTTTGAAAGGGGAGGGGCAAAAGTGGAGATGACATTATTTGGCTGACTCCCAGTCCCTGTCGCGAAATGGTCACTTGACAGGGTTTAGGTTTGGGTTAGAACTGGCAGCCGAATAATCGATTTTCATTGCCGTTTTTGCGACGGTCACTTCTTGATTTCCTTCATTCACTGGCGTGTTGTTTTCCATCCGAACAGTCATGGAACTGCCTCACTTTCGTTCGAAGCTGTTTCCTTTCCAAGTACAGACGTAATCGCCGCAAAAACCTTTGGGGAACTAGCCTTCTCAGATTTGGCGAAAAACAACAACGATGTTTTGTACGAATTGTTAATGTTTTTTTGTCCAAAACAATTTACATAAAGTATTATAAAAATAAATAAATTAAAACTCGAACTACAAACACACACACACACACACACACACACACACACACACATACAATCACTGTAGCAGAAACTGGGTACTGATATTAGTTAGGATGGAAATACTGTGAGAAGAGGAAGGTTTTCAGTTTGGCTTTAAAAGATGACAGGGTTGAGCAGTGTCTAAGGTCTTGTGGGAGTGAATTCCAAATGTGGGGTCCAAAGCAAGAGAAGGTGCAAAAGCCATGAGTCTTGTGTTTGTATTGCTGGATTTCCAGCATGCGGGTGTCAGAAGAAGAGCGTAGTGTACGAGACAGAGTGTAGACATGCAGCAGTTCAGAGAGGTAAGCAGGACCAGAACCACTTACAGCATTGAAATGCATACAAGCAATTTTGTACTTAATATGTTCTGAAATGGGAAGCCAGTGCAGTTTTTCCAGGAGAGGTGTTGAGTGAAATTATTTGATGTTAATATTGTGTTTTTTGCTGTTTGTTAATTTTTTGTTGTCTATAGAGCCAGACAACCCAAGCCGTTGCCAAGAAGACATTACTCAAAGATCTACACCAAGACTGGTGATAAAGGTAAGTTGATTGCTATTTGCACACCCTTCCCCCAACCTGAACGTTTGGTATGGATCTCAGTTGCCCATTAGTCTGATGGTTGCTGGATGCTGGGCTATGCATGCAGTGCTTGTAGGCAGCTCAGTTAAAGGGGACCCAAGTGGAAAAGCATCCTGTGGCCTATCAGAAAAAAAGGTAAAACATACACTCGCAGCAGTTTTTAATCAATTTCTGGTCTTGTCTGTTAAAACATTTACTTTTGAAGGTTGCGAAAATATGTCTGTGAATGCTTCCACTTTGTGCATTTTTTGGTCATTTTGTGTCTGTCTTTGTGATGTCATAAACATGGCCAGTATATCATCATCAGCCTACCTTTTTCTGCTCTTCATTGGTAAAGAGTGAACCAGTATGGCTGCTGCCTGAGGAGCTCTAATGAATAGTATTAGTGGTCATTTCTACATCACACTATCACACTGACCAGGGTGAGCCAACAGTGCTTTACAAGGTCAACAAAAATGTATACATAAAACCTACATAAGCAGAATAATTAATATTGTATGCCTTGCTTGCCGCACCAGCACATGTATGTGCACAGGTGCATGCACACACACACACATACACAGTGCATGCACACACACACACACACACACACACACACCACACTCACACACACACACACACACACGCTCACACTCACACACACATGCCACACACAAAACACACACACACCACACCAACACACACACACACACACACACACACACACACACACAAAACACACACACACACACACACACACACACACACACACACACACACACACACACACACACACACACACACACACACACACACACACACACACACACACAACACAACACAACACACACAACACACACACAACACACACACACACACACACACACACACACACACACACACACACACACACACACACACACACACACACACACACACACACACACACACACACACACACACACACACACACACACACACACACCTATGACTGACACATTGGTGAGTATTGTAACAGTAATGCATACTACTTGTTGCTAGTATAGTTGAGTCAAATGAAATGCATAGTGGTAATGTACAGGCCAGAAGTGTAGTGTATCAGGTCCCAGCTTAATGCATCACATGTATGCCTACTTGCATATGTATAATGATGAGCACTGCTTCCATGATATTATAACCATACTGGTTGACTTGGCATAATACACCAAGTTACTTACTTATGCTTTTCTTTGTGGTTGGCTGGGTGTTACATATGAAGCAGGCTGTAGCTTGCTGATACAGGAGACACTCCATCTGGACAGGGGTGAGGAACAGGAGAATCCAGAAGACTCATTTTGCATGTGACTGCGGTAATAAAGCGTTTTATTTTGAGCCACAGGGATCATCAGGTAATCAGTGGAATTTTGTTGTAAAGCAGGCTATGTTTCACTGTAGAAATACATGCTTATGCCAACATAAAATCTTAGAGAAAAAAAGAAAGTGTATACAGTGTTGGAAACTTTGCAGGCAGCCAAAAGTGACAAATGTGTAGTCTTGTGGTAGGAGATAATTCCTCCCCCTCCCCTGCCACCACCACTCACCGAAGACTAAGTTCACTGCCTTGATTCCTGGGATGATGTGCTTCTGTGTAGGTACATCTGCAACATTCACAGGTGCCAGAAAACCCAAAGATGATGCCATCTTCAAAGCATTGGGAACAACGGATGAACTTTCCTGTCATGTTGGGTATGATTATGGGTGATTTAAAAAAGAACAATTTTGTGAAAAATATTTTTTCCTATAACGCTTGCCCTTATTTTTGCAAGTTTTAGCCAAGTTAAACTGGGGATGACATGTTCATTGCATCACAGATATTGCTGCTCTGATGATAAAAAACCTTCATGAAGTCATCATTGTAGAAGACAAAATCCTGGCTCACCTGTTGGATTAGTGGTTTTGAGCTGTGACCCACACTGTGGCTTTTGTACCTGTCTTCCATGACCAGCAGGTGTACTTCTGCAGCCCTGAATGTTACACTTCTGAAATAACTTACTTGTTCATTTATCTTACACTTCTGGGATTTTTCAAAAGATACTTACATTGCCTTTTTTACTCATCAGAATGGCAGCGGAGTACTGTGGAGATGTACACCAGAATCTGAAAGAGCAACTTCAGCAGGTAAGAATGTTGTCTGACTTCTGCTCTCTGAGTATGTCAATTGCCTGTCCACAGAATTTACAAGGATTGGGTAACCAGGCGCTGTAGCTGCTTGCTTTGCCCAAGGGCAAGAACCCACACATTCCATGGTGGACAGTTGGGTATAAAAATACAAATAACTGAATAAAGCAAAATTGAGACTCCTCTCAGTTATAACGGGAACAAAATTGACACTCCTCTCCGTTATAACATGAACAAGATTGACACTCCTCTCAGTTATAACATGCACAAAATTGACACTCCTCTCAGTTATAACATGAACAAAATTGACACTCCTCTCAGTTATAACATGAACAAAATTGACACTCCTCTCAACTATAACATGCGTGATAGAGTCCATTTCTTTCAGGTGCAGTGTATTTTGCAAGATGTGGGCTCCAACGTCGCTACTCCTCTAAGTTCAGCAAGGGAGGCCCATCTTAGTGAGTATACCATGAGAACTACCTGTTAGAATGGCTCACTTCAGTGAGTATACCGTGAGAACTACCTGTTAGAATGGCTCACTTCAGTGAGTATACCATGAGAACTACCTGTTAGAATGGCTCACTTCAGCGAGTATACCATGAGAACTACCTGTTAGAATGGCTCACTTCAGCGAGTATACCATGAGAACTACCTGTCAGAATGGCTCACTTCAGCGAGTATACCATGAGAACTACCTGTTAGAATGGCTCACTTCAGTGAGTATACCATGGGAGCTACCTGTTAGAATGGCTCACTTCAGTGAATATACCATGAGAACTACCAGTTAGGCTCACTTCAGTGAGTATACCATGGGAACTACCAGTTAGGCTCACTTCAGTGAGTATACCATGACTACCTGTTAGAATGGCTCACTTCAGTGAATATACCATGAGAACTACCAGTTAGGCTCACTTCAGTGAATATACCACGAGAACTACCAGTTAGGCTCACTTCAGTGAGTATACCATGAGGACTACCTGTTAGAATGGCTCACTTCAGTGAGTATACCATGGGAGCTACCTGTTAGGCTCACTTCAGTGAGTATACCATGACTACCTGTTAGAATGGCTCACTTCAGTGAATATACCATGAGAACTACCAGTTAGGCTCACTTCAGTGAATATACCACGAGAACTACCAGTTAGGCTCACTTCAGTGAGTATACCATGAGGACTACCTGTTAGAATGGCTCACTTCAGTGAGTATACCATGGGAGCTACCTGTTAGGCTCACTTCAGTGAGTATACCATGACTACCTGTTAGAATGGCTCACTTCAGTGAATATACCATGAGGACTACCACTTAGAATGGCTCACTTCAGTGAGTATACCGTGATAGCTATCGGTTAGAGTGGCTTGCTTCAGTGAGTATAGCATGGGAACTACCTGTTAGAATGGCTTGTATCTGCGAGTATACCATGAGGACTACCTGTTAGAAGGCTCACTTCAGTGAGTATACCGTGAACTATCTGTTAGAATGGCTCACTTCAGTGAGTATACGCATGGGAACTACCTGTTAGAATGGCTCCTTCTGTGAGTATACCATGAGTACTACTGTTAGAAGGCTCATTTAGTGAGTATAGAAGAACTATTGTTAGAAAGGCTATTTCTGAGTATACGTAACTGAGAACTACTGTTAGAAAGGCCATCTCTGTGAGTATACCATGTAAGAACCATATTTAAAAGGCACAGTGTACATTCTTGAGGACTACCATGTAGAAAGGCCTCTCTGGGAATATACCATGAGAACCTAGGCAAGTGTAGCATGAGGACTGCCCATTAGAAAGGCCCCTCTCATGGGAATACCATGAAAACCTAGGCAAGTGTAGCATGAGGACTACCCATTAGAAAGGCCCCTCTCAGTGGGAATACCATGAAAACCTAGGCAAGTGTAGCATGAGGACTGCCCATTAGAAAGGCCCCTCTCAGTAGGGATACCATGAGCAAGTGGTTTTGACAACTTGTTAATGTTTGCATGTCTTTCTTTGTCCGTCCTGCCTGTCTGTCTCTGTTTGTCTGCCTGTCACTGTCTGTCTGTCGGTGGCTGTCTGATGATTTGTTTGTCTCTTGCAGAAAGAGTGGAATTCAGTGAAGTGAACACTCACATGCTGGAGAACTGGATTGATGAGATGACAGCACAGTTACCTCCCCTCAAAAACTTCATTCTTCCCGTAAGTTTGGGCATTGGTTGGGATGGTGTGTCGGTGGGTGTGTTTACTTGTTGGATAGTATGTGTTTGTGTGTGTGTTTATTTGTGTTTGCATATGTGTGTGTGTGTGTGTGTGTGTGTGTGTGTGTGTGTGTGTGTGTGTGTGTGTGTTTATTTGCATGGTTATGTGAATATTTGCTAGAATATGTGTGTGTGTGTGTGTGCGTGTGTGTGCATGCGTGCCCATGCATGCATGCATTCGTGTGTGCGTGCGTGCGTGTGTGCATGCGTGTTTGTTCAATTAACTATGCATGCACATTCAAGTTGAGGTTGCACATATAAAATCACCTGGCTCTGAGCATGGATAAGAATTGTAAATTTTATTTATGCCAGTGAAAATATATCATTGTTGTGTTCAAAGTCAAGGTCAAAACAAAGTTGTTGTTTTTTTTTGTTTTTTTTTTACACCAGGTCAGTGATGATGGAAATGACAACCACCAAAAATCTTTTATGAAGCTTAGGGTGGATTAGTTTCTGCTAAGGGCTTTCTTTACTGGCATTTCCAGAGAGAAGTTAGGAAAAGTGGTCCAAAAAGTTATGTTTGATAGCTGATGTGTGATTTCTTTTTATCTCGGAAGAAAAAGGGTTAACAGAAGAGAAGACAAGTCTTGAATATGGATGAATGGCCTTTGCTGGTGGTGTGGCTGCATTGGTCACTGATCATCCAACATCCAGCTGTAGCATACCCAGGGTGCAGGTGACTATACAGTGTGCCAGAAAGAACTGCATTGTACAAAAGTGATAGATGCTACTGCTGCTGCTGATTACACTGCTGCTGACGATGATGATGATGATGATATTGGTTGCAGTCAGGTGGGAAGCCTGCCACCCATCTTCATGTGGCCAGAGCCGTGTGTCGGAGGGCCGAGAGAGAGTGAGTCGCTGCTGTTTGGGGATTGAATAAGGATTCAGTGCATTCAAAGCAACAGTGGAACACTACTGTTGGGGATTTTGTTAGGGTTCAGTAAATTCACAGCTAGACTGGCTGAATGTTGCTGTTTGGGGATTGAGTTAGGGCCGAGTGAATTCACAGCAAGAACAGAACATAACTGCTTGGGGATTTTGTCAGGGTTCAGCGAGTTCACAGCAGGAATGACTGAATATTGCTGTTGCGGATTTAGTATAGGTTCAGTGAATTCACAGCAAGAATGGCTGGATATTGCTGTTTGGGGACTTACTTAGGGTTCAGTGAGTTCACAGCAAGAACAAAACATTGCTGAAGGACAGTGTTTAGAGCTAGGGAGATGGGGGCATACATTTGTCAGTAACTTTTGTAAGTATGTGGGTTGGCTGAGCACATGAGTGTGTGTGTGTGTGTGCGTGTGTGTGTGTGTGTGCGCGTGCGTGCATGTGTGTGTGTGTGTGTGTGCATATATACATACACACTGAATAGCAAGCCATAAATACCCCGCACTGTTTGACCATCAAAATACTCCCCTGCCCTTTTTGCCCCAGCAAGTGAACCACCCTGTTCTGAAAATGATTTTGAATTTCAGGTTAACACCATTGTCCAGGGATGACGAAATTGACCCAGAAACGTTTGTTTTTATGAACAGGTAATGTAATCAAAATTCTGTGTGTGTGTGTGTGTGTGTGTGTGTGTGTGTGTGTGTGTGTGTGTGTGTGTGTGTGTGTGTGTGTGCATGTGTTGACAGAGCTGTCACTTTGTTGGTTGTGTTTGAGTGGCTGCTGCAAGCACTGACTTGGTTGAGGTTGACAGTCTGTTGACATCTGTCAGCTACCTGCTGATGGATTTTGTTGCTTGAGGTTGAGTGGCTGTCTGTTGACATCTGTCAGCTACCTGCTGATGGCTGATTTTGTTGGTTGAAGTAGAGCGACTGTCTGTTGACAGGTGTGACTTGGTTGGTTCCAGTTGAAGGACTGTTTACAGCCATATTTTGCTGAGTGACTGTTGGCAGCTGCAACTTTATTGATGGAGGTTGAGTGATTGTAGGTCGACACCTGCAACGTTGTTGGTTGAGCAAGTGCCTGTTGACAGCTGTGATGTTGATTAAGCAACTGCTGACATCTGTCACTTTGCTGGATGAGGTTGAATGACTGTTGACAGATGTGATGTTGGGTGAGGTTGAACGACTGTCGACAGCTGTGATATTGGGTGAGGTTGAATGACTGTTGACAGCTGTGATGTTGGGTGAGGTTGAACGACTGTTGACAGCTGTGATGTTGGGTGAGGTTGAATGACTGTTGACAGCTGTGATGTTGGGTGAGGTTGAATGACTGTTGACAGCTGTGATGTTGGGTGAGGTTGAATGACTGTTGACAGCTGTGATGTTGGGTGAGGTTGAATGACTGTTGACAGCTGTGATGTTGGTTGAGGCTGAAGGACTGTTGACAGCCGTGATGTTAGTTAAGCAGCTGTTTATGGACAGCTTTGTTGAGTGACTGCTGACAACAGTAACCTTGTTGGTTGATGTTGAATGACTGCATGATGACGTGACAGCTGTGATTTTGTGGGTTGAGAGTTTGCGGCTGCCTGTTTTTGGCGGTGGCACTGTTGGTTCAGGTCAAGTGACTATACCTGTTTAACGAACTGTTTTGGTTAGGTGGAGTAACCACCTGTTGAATGCTGTGACTTTCAGGTTGAGTGACTACCTATTCACGGCTGCCCGCTTTGCTGCAATGAAGGAAGGAAAGGAAGAAAAGGTCTACCGACGGATAGCCTCGGTTGAACACGAGACATGATTGCAGAATTGGTAGAACAGAATTTGGATGGCATTTTGAAATGTGATTAGATTCTATTTGTGCCATGAATATCCCTGTATGTTTAACCTTTTCGCTGCTCTTATGACACCAGTTGCTGTACTAGGCAGAGTGCTTCCCCATTGGATATTTGATGTCACATGGCATCCTGTGTGAATTTTTATGCAAACTCATGGACAGCGAACATCTCTGAATGAACAGTTCAGGCTTGCTAAACTTCCGTTTCCAAGGCAATTGACTGAAAAAAAGAAAGAAGAACTTGCAGTGCAAACTGCATTTGTTGTGTGCATGTGTGTAAGTGTATGTGTGCGCGCATTTGTGTGTGTGCGCATGTGTGTGTGCGTGCATGTGTGTGTGCGTGTGCGTACATGCAGTGAAATAGAGTGCAAAAAATGAGCTTTCATAATCAACTAAAGATAATTATGACCTGATCTCTCTTTTTAGCTGTAATTAACTTTTGCTTTGTTTGGTGTTGATCATGTTTATCAAACACAGCTATCTTCACAGTAATTTGTTGCAAGTTTTTCTGCGTGTGACTTCAGTATCACCTGTTTGTTAATGACTGTGCTACACAGATGCATACCAACTACCATATGGATTTTTTTTGTGACTGTGTATTAAAAGTGCATGCAGCAGGGTGGTCACTTTGTGGACAAGCTAACCAGACAGTGCAAAGGCCACATTACCAGATAACTCGCATGTGCAGATATGAGCCTACGTTAAGCAAAGCATGTGTGCAAACAATGTTATGTGACCGGTGCGTTATTTTGTCCATTCAGTTCTATCTGTAATCATAGAACTTGATGTTTGTTTGCTGTGTATGAGCTGTACATACAAAATAAATTACTAAACATCATCCAAGTTGTTCTTACTACTGTCTTGAATTGCTATCGACATCTTTCGTCAGTGGAAGCAGCAGTATTAAGAGGCAGCTGAAATCCGAGTGACAGCTGCTGTTAGCCAGTCAGGACATGCAGACGAAATGCACCATTCAACGTCACTATTGATGCTTCAACAGCTCAGCTCCATCACTGATGAACAAATTATGTGGCTCGATAGAAAAATTTGTGAAAAACCAAAGGCGTCGTGCTGATAGTAAGCGTTAGCTGCACTTTGTTTTAAAGCATTTGATTTACTGAATTAATGATTAAACTTACCTGCTTTTTGAGGTTACCGGTCTTCTTCATAAAATTGGTCACAATGTTGAGTGCTGGAGATCCGTCACTTTTGTACTGGCTGCAATAAACACAGCCTCCCCCCGCCCCAAACACATGCTTTTTTTCTTTTTCTTTTCCCCTCAAAGATTTTTTTGTGAAACTCTTCACCCTGCTGACGTAATGCTGTTTGGAAAATGTCACAATGATGGCAAATTATCACTGCTGCTGTGATGTGGCTAAGTTTGGATATTGCTAGACACTTTAGATCAGAATTTTGTGAGGTGTAAATGTGCACATGGAAGCTCTTGAGGCTCATCTGAATTTAAAAGCATGTTACGATGCACTAAACCAAAAAATGGTAAAATATGATAATAATAATGAATATCTGCATCTCTCCTCAATGAGTGCAGAGTGGAATTTAATTCAGAGAAGTCAGTAATAGGATTTTAACAATCTAATGAAGGTACAGATGTACAATGTTATTAAGAAAAAATTCACATGGATCTTGTCAAACAAATGGAAGAACGCACAGAGATGGAATGTTGACAAACAAGGAAGCATGAACAAACGCATAGTTTTTCACAAGAAAAAGAGGCACAGGCCTACACAAATAATCCTGTACACAAACACACAAAAAGCAGAGATACAATAATGTTGAATTGCAAATATGCAGCGCATGTGTGGAACAAGAAAACTTCAAAGACAGATATAGAACTTGATTGTCACCATTTATTTGTCCGCAGTCATGATACACAACATTTGTACAGAACCTTGATGACCCCACCATGATGCTCGACAGTCCATCGTGCTGTACAGTACCTCGTGCGTTGCAAATCATTATCACAGTTCATCAATCTCCATGACAGTAATAATCTGATGGGGGGTTCAGGGGGTTCTGACATCAGATTTTACACTGGAAATATTAAAACAAAATGCACATACAAATACACACCACACCAGCCCATTTGTCCAAGGCAGGACCAGTTACACACACACACACCATCACACTACTTGATATCTTGAGATCCACTTGACTATAGCCATATATCCGGAAGAAACGAATAACAAGTGAGTGATCCACTCTTCACAACTCATATCACTTTGTTTTTGAAGGAAATTGGGAACAGTTCAGTTGAATGAACTAGGATGGTGGAAATTCGAAAAGAACATTCTTGATTTTGTTAAACACGCAAAGCTGTTGTAACCTACCTCACACTTTAAAGGGCTTCAAACTGCAGCAGTTATCTCGGCAGCAGGGACCGTAACACAGGTCTATGGTACACCACCAGAGGGCCACCCCACCTAACAATTTGTAAATCGCAATTTTACAGTGAAAATAAAACTAGTATTCCTACTGAAGGATGACATGAGCTCCCAAAAGTGCTGACCCTGGTACACAATGACAACTCTAAGTAACTCACTCCAAACCCTAGATGTACCAGCACTTCTACTTCTCATCGGCAATCTGACTGGGACTACCACTATAATCTTCCCACTGATGCTTCATCAGATCTGCACTGAAGGGATGGAAGGACAAGGCCCAATCAAAATCAGGATCAGTGATCTTTGAAACTCGTTTTAAATTTTACCCTCTAACAGAATATTTGTCCATGTAGACCAAATCAGCTATCAAATTAGTTAAGGCGTCTTTTAGACACATTTTTAATTTTACATTCTAACACATTATTTTAAATTATTTAAATGTCTTTTAATTTCACAGCCTCATTGGAAAGTCAGTTCCCAGATGCTTGGCGGATTTTTTTTTTAATCATGAAGAGAAAAAAAAGCACACTCGGACAACTCTCACTGAAAATGGAGAAAACAAAAAAATCACACACACATATTAAAAGGGAAATGAACATGTATTCAGTGTTCACAGCACAGGTCACTATGTCTGAAGGGCCTTGATAAAAACAATAAAGCTGAAAAAGTCAAGAATAAAAAAAACTGGAAGACAAAATTCCTGGCAGCAGATCAAGTGTGTGAAGCTACAGTATATGCTGATCAAGGCTTAAAAGAGAACCTATGTTCTATCAAGCACTACATTGGGGACCTTAATTTCTGCATCCACAGTACCCACAGTAGGATGACTTCAAATGAGGCCAAGATCATCAAGCCTGCTAGTCAGTAACTGGATTTTAACAGCCTGTCACCCACAAATGGTCACCCCAGTATGATCAAATTCTGTCATAACAAGATGCACATTTCAACTCTTCTTGGACATATAAAACCTTTCTCAAGTCAAATCCACCCTACACAAAGGTAAAACAAAACTTGCATGCAAAAAATCACACATTTTTGAAGAGTTAGTCCCTTCAATACTGCCCTAGTTAAAAAAGAATAATTATAAGGCATGAACACACTTCTATCTAGTTTATCAATACCAGATCAGCATTCAAGCAAATACCTACTGAGGTCATAATTGGGAAACTTTCAATTCGATTGCTTAAAGTGTGTCCAGGCAATGAAATGATAAATTTACTTCCATGAATATCTGCCCGATAAGAAACAGCCTGAGATGCCTGATTCAGCTCATGTATTTATAACAGTCATGAATACAAATACATTCAGAATGTAACCAGGGAACACAACTTTCAGATTCAACAGTCTAACTAGCAAACACAACTTTCAGATTCAACAGTCTAAATGAATGCCCTTACGACTGAAATAAAGTCAAGGTTGCTGAAAAGGGTATGAATGGGCAATGCCAATTAAGTACCACCATTATGCAAACATTGGAAACTGATCCGTGGCTTTTTTTGTTGTTGAATGTAATGGTAGTTTTGACACCGCCAGAAGAACAGCCTTAATTACACCAATACTTAAACAACCTTACAGTTTTCATGCAAGTCACAAATAGTAATACAAATTTATTATGTACCTACCCTGTGGCTCAAAGCACTGAACAATAAAGCAGCCATACAAACAAATATCACAAAAACAAGTGGAACCTGTTAGTCAGACAAAAAGGCTGGTTACCATCAAAATTACTTCTTTGAGATATTTCATTTCAAAGCGTGGAAAATACACAAAGGGGGTTCAAAGAGCCTGCCGCACATATATTGAAATGAAGTAAGTACTTTGCATTACAAATCTAGTGTATAAAGATCAACAACTGTAAAAGCAATGTCCATGGACCATGGGCTGTTAAAGCAAAAATTGAAAAATTGTGCTGAAAGTTTGTTTAAAGTCCCTTCCAACCTTGCGCACTCTACCCACTGTGTTTTACTGTTACTTTGTATGGGCAACATGGCCATAAGTTTGCTACTGTGTTTTACTGTTACTTTGTATGGGCAACATGGCCATAAGTTTGCCACTGTGTTTTAATGTTACTTTGTTTGGGCAACATGGCCATAAGTTTGCTACTGTGTTTTAATGTTACTTTGTTTGGGCAACATGGCCATAAGTTTGCCACTGTGTTTTAATGTTACTTTGTTTGGGCAACATGGCCATAAGTTTGTCACTGTGTTTTAATGTTACTTTGTATGGGCAATGTGCAAGTTTGCCACTGTATTTTAATTGAGAATGGGCAACATGGCCATAAGATCGCCACTGTGTTTTAATGTTTGTATGGGCAATATGTAAGTTTGCTGCTGTGTTTTAATGTTTGTATGGGCAATATGTAAGTTTGCCACTGTATTTTAATGTTACCTTGCATAGACAACATGGCAATAAGATCGCCACTGTGTTTTAATGTTACTTTGTATGGGCAACAC
Organism: Alviniconcha marisindica; assembly: GCA_018857735.1. Lineage (NCBI taxonomy): Eukaryota > Metazoa > Mollusca > Gastropoda > Provannidae > Alviniconcha > Alviniconcha marisindica. Next base: position 803,292 of record JABMCL010001334.1, read on the forward strand.
ATAAGTTTGCCACTGTGATGTTACTTTGTATGGGCAACATGCAAGTTTGCCACTGTGTTTTAATTTTACTTTGTTTGGGCAACACATAAGTTTGCCACTGTGTTTTAATGTTGCTTTGTATGGGCAACATGCAAGTTTGCCACAGTGTTTTAATGTTACTTTGCATCAGCAACATGGCCAAAAGTTTGCTAGTGAACTGCACTGAGGCACAAGTGAACAGAAAGCACAGCAACATGTTGAGAGACTGACGAATAAGCATAATCACAGTTTTGATACTAGCTAGGCCATTACAAAACGATGTGAACACAATGTACTTTGTGTTCAAATGAAACTAATGGATAAAATACCCCTAGAAATAATCTCTGGTCTGGGAGATCGATAAAAAAAAAACACAAATTCTCGTCACACAGTACCCAGTTGAACAAAAACACGTAAAATTCCTTTCACGAGAAAGTCAAAAGTAATTCACTGATTTCTAACACCAGTCAATCTCAAAGGTCACATGAGTGCAAATAAATACCTCCAACATCATTTCATAAAAACAAAAACAACATAAAGACGGCAGTCCTTGCCTGGGTGAGGGGGGCAAACTGCAAGATGTCCGAGACTAGCAAGGCCAGGATGTATTAGCTATTCTCCCTGCAAAGGTCATGCAATTTTACATTGGGACACATCATTCCTGTTTAACATAATACCGTTGTCTTGTGGATTTGTTCAGGTTCATTGTTGCTTTACGTTAACAGAGACTGTTTGGACTTTTAGGGACAGGGAGCCCAGTCTTGGGATCAGTGGTTGGCCACCTGTCCCACTGAGCTCTGCGTGGATTTGTTAATGCCACCTTTATTAACTATGAAAGCAGGCTTCTTTGATGCAAAGTGCTGGACTTGGCTGTGCTTTGTATCTGAAGAGTATTGGGTTGAATGTGGCGAGAAGCGATGTTGTGTATTGTGGATTGGCCCACAACCTGCAGCAGTCAATGCACTGGAACCCGACTGACATGCCATCATCAATGTCACCCATATTGCTCAGCTGTATGGGGACAATGGCTAGTATACCTTGGCCTTTGTTGTCACGTCTAGTAGGAATGCAACATAACAAAACACTGGGAGCTTACTCTAAAAGATATGTATTGGAACTCAACACTGAAAGCTTACCCCAAGAGATATGTACAAGAAATAAAAAATATCCTTTTACCCGAGATTTAGATGTAACAAATACCAGTAAAACAAAGTCAACCTGTACACATTTCAGCGTTATGTCCAAAAGAAACAGAATCACAGATTACATATGAGTATAACACCAACATATACCCAATAACCCTAAACAAGAAATAAAGCAATCTATCTTACCTCACATCAATACAACAAGCTAATATACAGTTATAACCATTACAGTATTAGATCAAATAAAGAACCGGACAAATCCTCAGTCAATGCACATTCGAAACTGGGTGGGGAAAAAATCATAATCATCTTTTGAATCACTCACGACCTTGTAAATGGGTCAGGGGTATCAAAAAGTTGTTTCAGATCCCCCCCCCCCCACCCCCCTCCCAAGATTCATCATGAGCTATATCTAAGGTTATTTGATAACACTCACACAAGGTTGGTTCTTCACCGAATAAGAGGCTACAAAGATGTATATACGCATTTCAGTCTGAACCATTCAAAACTTCGGTGATCTTGAAATAAAAGTCCAGGGTACTGAATGTGGCAGTCACTGGTACATAAAGCTGTTAGTACTGCACATGCACTACCATCATGCCAAGTTTGATACCAATGGTGATCACATTGAACAGAGTAGACAAAAATAAAAAAGCGATGTTAAAGTCTGTACCACAGAGGGACAGTTGGCCGACCACTGATCCCAACAGACATTTCTTGCATTAAACTTAACTCAGTAAGGTCACCTATGCCAAAAGGTTCAAACTGAAAATAAAGCCCCACATGTACACAAAACAGCTGCCTTAACAGACAAAAACAACAACATTTAAGAACATAAATAAAGCAGCTTGGGTGGAAGGGGGGGGGGGGGGGGGGGGGGGGGAGAAGGGAACAGGCAATATCCTGGCTAACACCAACAGAAAACATCTCAGGTTCACCAATGACAACAGCAACAGCTGGAATCCTGATCACATCAACAGTAAACATTTCAGGTTCAGGAGAGACAACAGCAGCAACAGCTGGAATCCTGATGACAACAACAGCAGATGTTTGACAACAACAGCAGATGTTTGAGGTTCAGGAGAGACAACAGCAACAACAGCTGGAATCCTGATGGACACCAACAGCAGATGTTTGAGGTTCAGGAGAGACAACAGCAACAACAGCTGGAATTCTGATGGATACCAACAGCAGATGTTTCATGTTTAGGGGAGGACAAGGAGCCTAGGGGAAGAGAATGAGGGAAGACACACAAGGAAGAGTGATTCAGGCAGGAAAGCACGGAAAGGAAACAGAGATCAAAACATTGCATGACAATGTTATGCATGGATGCCTGACCCGACTTTGCTTTAAGCCAATGACCAGTGGCCGTCAGGAAAGAGCCAAGTCCTGTCTGGCAGCCTCCAGTCACTGCAGGGCTCATCAAGCATCTGAACCAGCAGCAGCTCCAACAACCATCAAACGGGTCAGTGGGGATGCTGGACAGGGGATGCCCACACGTTGACTTTTAATCCCAGGTGTCAGTAATGCCATGAACATTTGCTCCCGCTTCTGAAGATCTTGTGGAGCATTTTGGAGACACTTCTGTCTCTTGTAGGGTTTCTTCAGCATCTCCCTCAGCAAAGAGGAAGAAAAGAACTTGATTTAAAAAATATTTTTGTATACCCAGTCAACCTGGATGGTTGTATCAGGGTGAAAAACAATGTGGAATCCCTCTGTAATGATCACTGTATACATCCAGCAAAAGCCGCTGTGAAAGAGGGGTGGTCTCGCCTTGGGGGCGCTAATGCACTTTTTAGTCTTTAAATTTACCCCTGCGGCTGCCTTCTCATGACTGCATAAATGTTTTACAGGCTAGTACAGTTGTTTTATCGTTTCTTTGCAAGCACTGGTCCGCGCTGTCAGCCACCCACCCAGTTGTTCCATGGCTTCCTGGCAGGTCCAGACACCTATCCCTGGGAGAGCCGGCATTACAGGACTCAGAAGTCCTGCAGCTGTGGAATGTTGTAGTACTGGTCGATACACTCTGGGTTGGACAGAGCCCCGCGCTGGGGCACAGGCATGCCCGAGATAGCTCGCTTCACCGCCACTTCCACCTTCTTCCCACTGATCGTGTACTGAAAACAGAATGGGACTGATGGTAGAGTGCTTAATGGGATGTCACTGACAACAAAATAATAAAAATATGAAGAAAACACTTTCTACAGTGCCATTTCCCAGAGAAAATATGAGCTCATATCACTTAACAATTTCCACACCAGCACACTGTCAGAAAGTACTATTTCTTATGAAGCACACTGTCCAACACGTAATGGAGTACCTCCATCAATGATAAGCAACAAACATTATGACAAGAATACACCAGCAAAAAATCTAAGCTATAATAATTATCACATTCATACTGAAGGTGAAGACAACAATAACCCAGAAACACTGAGAAACAGTAATAATTAATATTGACATACAACAGTTATGAAGTGCTTTTCAACCCAAGGGCATCCTCCTAGGGCTTCTTCTAAGAAGAACAATACCAACACTGAACACAAAAACAGATATAATCAAAAATGGTAACAAAAGATTCTGTGAACATTAAAGCCTGGACATCCAAGTGTCAATTTAGTATACACACAATAACGCCCCCCAAATGCTGTACTTACTGGGATGTCGCCAATCGGCAGGAAGACTGAGGGCACGTGGCGCGCAGACAGATAGGTGCGGATGTGGTTTTTGATGCTGGTGATGAGTTCCTTGTTCAGCTCCACACCGGGCACCATCTTGAGGAAGAGCACCACCCGCTCTTCCAAACCGTCCTGACTTCTCTGAGCGACGCACACGCTGTCCTGGATCTCCTTGAATGACTCCACTGGAGGGTGACATGCCAAGACGAAAGCATCGTCATCATCATCACGCCCCTCACACAAAAGAAATAATGTCAGGAACACACAGGATGCAACAAAACTGTCTACAACTTATAACCCAGTTACAGACCTTTAAAAAAACAAAAACAAAAAACAATTAAGCAGCATAAACGCCATGTAAAAATGGTGGCTCTAATGCTGAAGTTGTTGACAAGAGGCTACTACTGAGGAGTCAACAGGCTACTCATGAGATGGAGTCAGCAGGCTACTACTGAGGAGGAGTCAACAGGCTACTGTTGAGGAGAAAACAAACACTTGTACAGGCTGATGCTATTCAACGTTCCACTGAAGACCAGAAATTATCAAAGAAAATTTGGATTCACACATCATAATCAACACAAACGGCAAAGAGGGAACAGGAAAATTTCAAATTGGAAGGAGTCATTGGGTTACTGATGTCTGCTACTATAGAAGTGAACTGTGACTCTTTGGAACTGAAAAGATTTGCCATATGGTGTCCAATTGGCTTTAACATTTTGACATCACGCGCATTGCATTGTCGGTAAACAGTAAAACAAGGGTCTCCTGATCTAAAAATAACAAGCAAATAGCTATTCTGGAGCCTTTTGATGACTTGTGCACGTGGAAGGAGACTTATGGACTCTTCAGCAAATTGGAATTTGGGGCTTTCCACCTTTAACTTTGGTCATCCTGCATATGGGCCCTCATCTCCAAAAGCACACCCACTGTTAAAAGTGAACTACCCGAAAAGAACCATGATGTCACATTTTCTGACTGATGGCCTTTATGTAGTAGGTCAATTTTTTGAGGCACAGTGGAACCTCTCTTTAAAGACCACCACAAAAACATCCAGCAACCGAAGTCTGAAGATAGGGGTGTTCTTGGTCATTGACATACAAACACCAATGGAACATTTCTGAAAAAGCTGTTTTAAAACAAAACAGGGGGTCTCTCATCAGGAACATCTGTCATCAGGGTGGGCTTTCACCAGAGATTGATTATAATGTAGTGTCAGGTGATAATGAAAAGTTAACTCATTTTGGATGAAATAGGCAAATCATCCGATACAAACATTTCCTGTTTGTATTGGATGATTTGCCTATTTCACTTCCCCTTTAGGAGGGGGACTAAATCACCATTTTTACTCACCAATATGGTAGATCTCTGCGCTACCAAACCGGACACCATTTGGATTCAAGGTCCCATCACTGTCAAACAAACAAAAATGTATAAGACATTAGCATTCTTTTACCCCTCCAGCCACCAACACCTTGAACTGTAAAGTCAGTATTATCAAAACTGGCATGAACAGATGGTCTGAGATTTATAGAGGTTATGGGAAAGCACCGGTTATGTCTCTTAAAAATAATTCCCTTGATCTTTGTCACCTGGCTGTGCACAGCCATATGGAACTCCAGCCACAAAACCAGAGTTTCTATGGCTTTGCATGTTGACGAGGTCAAACGTAACTTAAGACTGAAACTGTAGTTCAAATAGATTACAGTTAATGGTCTGAAAATTGTGGAACCTTATTAGAAGAGAGAAGCATAACTGTGCAGCACTTGACTGCCAAATAATACTGTGAAGGGGGAGAGAAAAAAGAATCACATACTTAAGCGATATCAACCATCTTCTGACAACTGACGAAGGGGGAATGGTACACGTAAAAAATAACAGTGTTTCAAACCCAAGTGAGTGTACCACCTACAAAACAGCTAGGTGGTGTGCAACTGTAATACTGTTGTAATAAACAATGAGAGCTGACCTGCGACCAAGCATAATCACACCACCCGTCTTGCTGTTGAAGTAGCAGAAATCTCCGTGTGTCCAAACACCTGTAAGCACAGGTTGGACTCAGTCAAAAACAGCAATTTCTGTCTGACCAACCTCAAAATCAGGATGCTTAAAAATCATGCACCAGATTTCACCTTTGTGTTAGCATGAACCTGTGGGAAGAAATGTCAACACACTTAATGTAATAGGAACAACATAAGAAATTTTACATGGCTCAAAATGTAAAGTTTATCTGCAAGAACTGCAGTAAGACTTCTGATGTAGCCAGATTTTGAACGCACAGTCCACCATGCCAGTTATATCAGGGCAAACTTCAGATGTAGTTACTGTTTTGTCAATTAAATCTGCTGAAATATACTTTAATGCACTGAATAAATCAACCAGTCTGCTTCTGATTCCGTTGAGTGAAAAGACACCAGACACAGAAAATAGTGGACAGAAGTTTCCAGTTAACACAAGCGTGAAGTTTGGAACTCTGTACAGTGTACAGCAAAATTTATAGTTCACATTGTTACTCTTTCATTTTTCTTTTTATTGTCATTTGTTGTTGGTGGTGTTTTTTGTGGTGGTGGTGGTGGTGATGGGGGTGGGGGTGGGGTGGGGGGGTGGTTACAATGTTACAACTGTGTAAATCTTGCCTCTCCTAGCCCATCAAGTCAGTCAAGCCACAGCAAAACTGGCACAGTTTTTAGTTCCTATTTTATGACATTTATCCTATCAAACCTAATGGATAACTTCCACTTAACATACCTTCAAAATTAACATGCTGACCACAGCAATGAAAATCCAAATAAAAACCACCCCCAGAAAAACAAAACAAAAACCATCCCAAGACACAAGTAATACCTGGAAATTTGCTGAAGTATGCTTTTCTGTAGAGACTTCCATCAGTGTCATTCCAGAACGACACCGGCATAGAGGGAAATGGCTTGAGACACACCAGCTCTCCGCTGTCGTCAAACACCGCTTTACCTGAAGGGGAAAAAAATTGGTTACTGTATGCAGCTAACTGTACAAACAAAACTCAGACTCTCAAATGACTAAGTAAACATGTTGCTTAACATCCACAGAAACCATAAGGCTTATCAGGAACAGGGAGAAGGGGGGAAAGGGGTACGGAGGTGGGAGAAGAGGGAGAGTATATACCTATTACTAAACACTGTCACCACCAGAATGACTCCTGCATCAAGGTGGGCAGCAATGAGAGCTGGTGGATTTGAACCGAAGTCCCTCTGCATACCAGCAAGAGTGGGGGGGTGGGGGTGGTGGTGGTGGTGGTGTGTGTGTGTGTGGGGCGGGAGGGGGGGGGGGGAGTGAAAGTACTGCTGGCAATCTGTGGTCAATAGTATTTCCCGACATGACATCCCATCAACCCTAAAGAGGCAACTGTCTTTCACAAGCAGGGGTTGGGTGGGGGGCTGGGAGAAATTTCCAAGAATCCTTACCTTTCACCTAAACAAACACAACAGCTACCTCAGTGCACCGGGCAGTGCTGCTCCAACTTACTGCATGTGGACAAGGGTTGTTCAGAGAAGATGCGTTATGTGGACAACTACTGCTTGGAGATGCTGCTGCAACTTACTTAATACATGTGACTAGGGTTGTTTGGAGATTTCTCACACACAAACTACCAACACTATGCCAGTCAGGTCTGTAACAGCCATGACCTGACAGCATACAGCCCAGGTGGGACCAAGTGGATGCTGCAGATCTACACCTGCCTACCCTCATCATCCCAGAACAGCATACAGCCCAGGTGGGACCAAGTGGATGCTGCAGATCTACACCTGCCTACCCTCATCATCCCAGCACAGCATACAACCCAGGTGGGACCAAGTGGACACTGCAGATCTACACCTGCCTACCCTCATCATCCCAGAACAGCATACAGCCCAGGTGGGACCAAGTGGATGCTGCAGATCTACACCTGCCTACCCTCATCATCCATGAACAGCATACAACCCAGGTGGGACCAAGTGGACACTGCAGATCTACACCTGCCTACCCTCATCATCCATGAACAGCATACAGCCCAGGTGGGACCAAGTGGATGCTGCAGATCTACACCTGCCTACCCTCATCATCCCAGCTCTCCATGTCGCAGCCAAGCACCAGGCCCTGAATCTCCCCCTTGTACACCGGCACCGTCCAGTTTTGGCCCATGAAGCAAGCGATGATGTCCGTCCCGCCTGCAAATAAGTTCAGGTTGATTAAGATCCAAACACATCATCCCACCTGAAAACAGGCTCAGTTTGATTAAGATCCAAACACTGCGTCCCGCCTGCAAACAGGTTCAGGTTGATTAAGATCCAAACACATCATCCCACCTGAAAACAGGTTCAGGTTGATTAAGATCCAAACACTTCGTCCCGCCTGCAAACAGGTTTATGTTGATTAAGATCCAAACACATCAAAGGTTCAAAATAACACTATTTATTAGAACAAAACACAACATGCAAATTTTGGGCGTAACTTTTTTTGGGTTGATTAACCTTTGCAAAGGCTGCAACTCCGTATTTGACAGAAAAACAAAAGCCTACACCAAAGTCTACCCTGCATACTACGCACTGCTCAGCTTTCCGCCCTCAAACAAAGTCTGTCACCTTACACAGCAGAACCCCCCCCCCCCCCCCATGTGCATCAATACTGCAAGTCTCATTGTTGTTACCAGCATGTATTTACTTTATGCCCACTTTGTTTGCACTTGGTCTGGTTACTAGTCATAATACACCAACACACCAAGTTTAGTTGCAAAGAGGTATGTGGTACAGAAAATATATAAATATAGACTGACAAACATCAAATGAAGCTTAGAATTTCACAGTGACCTTGACCTTGAACACAGCACTCCAACATTTTCACAAAACACTCCAATTTATAATGATATACTATCAAGCTAAGTGCAGATGCAAAAGGATAGGCAGTTCAGAAGGTATACTAGGTAGAAAGAGTCATATTTTGATTATGAGTCCTCAGTATGACCTTGACCTCAGAGATAGCAAAGAAATCTTAAAGGCTTATTAGTTCAACAGATATGACAGAAAGTCATATTTTGATTATATGAAGGCAGCAACTCAACTTTTTCATATGACACAGTTACACAACAACAGTATTTTCGTACCTTTATCTATATACTGTGGCACACTCCCACATAAAGTTAACTGGAAATTCAAAATGCCCCATTAAATCTCTAGCGCCAGTTATTTTACAGGAAAATTTGCTGTGCACTCTCACAGGAAACATCATGTTAAAAAATGTTCAAGTCTGTCTTCGTCTCGAACCTGAAATGGAGCCGAGCACCAAGTCCTTCTTGATGTCCCTGTACACATACTCATAGCTGCTGGGCTTCAGGGGTGAGCCAGTGGACAGGATCATCTTCAACGATGCAAGGCTGTGAGTTTCCACTGAAAACAGAAAGTATACATGTGCGTGTGTGTGTGTGTGGGGGGGGGGGGGGGGTGCCAGCAGACAGGATCATCTTCAGCGATGCAAAGCTGTGAGTTTCCACTGAAAACAGAAAGTATACATGTGTGTGTGTGTGTGTGGGGGGGGGGGGGTGCCAGCAGACAGGATCATCTTCAGTGATGCAAGGCTGTGAGTTTCCACTGAAAACAGAACGTATATGCAAGTGCCTTTGTGTGTATGCGTGCAGATGTGCCATGTGTGCGTGTGTTAGCTGGGGAGAAAGACAGAACTATCAAAGGTGTATGCATCATGTGACATCTACTTTTCTTTTGCTTTTAAAATACAATGTGTGATATTTGGTGAGTGTGTGTGTGTGTGTGTGGTGTGTGTGTGTGTGTGAGTGTGTGTTGTGTGTGTGTGTGATGTGTGTATGTGTGTGTGTGTGTGTGTTTGTGAGTGTGTGTGTGTAGTGTGTGGTGTGTGTTTGTGAGTGTGTGTGTGTGTGCGAGTGTGTGTGTGTGAGTGTGTGTGTGTGAATGTGTGTGAATGTGTGTGTGTGTGTGTGTGTGAGTGTATGTGAGTGAGGGGGTGGGGGTGGGGTGAGGGGTCAGGATGCCTGAAAGTTCTGTTTTGAATGTATGAATCAGCTAAGGACACGTAACACATTTTCCAAGCAAGTACAGTAAATAAAACAATTGAGGTTACCTGGCTTCACTCCTTTGTCCCCAAGCACAGCCAGCCATTTTGCCCCAGTGCCAAGAATGGTCACACTGCAATGAAAAGTGAGAATGTAGGGCTAACATATGCAAACAACACACATGCTTATAATGCATTTTATAAACATGAGATACACATCAGTGGTCATAAATATGCCGAATAATGTCTTAAATGCTAAATAAACCCCTCTCAAGCTACTGCTCAAACCCCATGCGTTTATGATACCCCTAAAACTCCAGATCTATATGACAGAATGCATTTTAATCAAAGGCTTAGTTTTAAGCTTGCTGAGTCTCTGTTTCCCTGATGCTGAGGTGCTAAGTCATTAAAAAAAATTGGTCAAAACATATCAACTTTGACGGCTGCCAGGCCAGGGTGGGTGTCATCGAATGAGATCAGTGGTAGTCAGTTTCCAACTGTTCATCTGTATGCAGCACCCACCACATTTTGCAGCTCATCATCATGTTGCAAAAGACAATGCAGCAGACAACTGACCAGTTTTTCTTTTGTAGTCGCGATAGTTCTAAACCAGTTCCTCCCAAAAGCTCTGAGCTGGCTGACATTTAGCCACTTAAGAATGTATAAACACAAATAACCAGCCAGCCAGTGAAAGGCCAAGATCTAACCAGGCACTGGTAACAAATGTATCAACTTTGACAGCTGCCAGGCCAGGGTGGCGACACTGAACCATGGTGCGTCCCACGCTCAAGGATGTGGAAAGCAGTGTTGTTATCCGTTGGGCTGGCACAAAATTCTGCAGTAGGTGAAAGGCAGAACTTAAGCTAGGCAGGTGCTGGATTGTTCTTAAAAAAAATCACCATTAGTCTGCACAGCATCATATTTGGCTGGACGCATATTTTCTAAGACGCTGCATTTGCTGTATGCAAGTCCTAAAAAGTGTTTGCGACCCCTGTGCACATGCAAATAAAACATTTCATAACTCAAGGTAAACCTTGCCAGCAACCTCAAACAGGTGCAAAATTTAAGCATGAGAATAAACAAGAACAGACCTGAAAAAAGAATTCTTCATTGAATTTCTTGTTCAAAGTGCTGCTTACAAGGGCTTGAAACCCCTTGAATCTCCATGATTCATGTGCTAAAACTTAGACCTGCCAGGGTTCAACCTCTTCTCAAATCCCGAACTATACCCAAGTCTGATCTACAGTATAAACATGACTACAATGCAGAGGCATGCCAACTTTGAGGGAATAATATTCCAACACCACAAAGGCTACTACAGCTGAAGGAAACTGCAAGTGATGAAGTGGATGCAACAAATTCCTGTTGGAGCTGCAGTCAAGCCAGTGACATTATCCTCACACTGGTAGAAATTGTGCAATGTTACTCACCCCACATTATCCTCACACTGGCAGGAATCCTGTGATGTTACTCACCCCACATTATCCTCACACTGGCAGGAATCATGTGATGTTATTCACCCCACATTATCCTCACACTGTCAGGAATCATGTGATGTTACTTGCCCACATTATCCTCACACTGCAGGAATCATGTGATGTTACTCACCCCACATTATCCTCACACTGTCAGGAATCATGTGATGTTACTCACCCCACATTATCCTCACACTGGCAGGAATCATGTGATGTTACTCACCCCACATTATCCTCACACTGGCAGGAATCATGTGATGTTTTAAGCATGTGATGTTACTCACCCCACATTATCCTCACACTGTCAGGAATCATGTGATGTTACTCACCCCACATTATCCTCACACTGTCAGGAATCATGTGCTGTTACTCACCCCACATTATCAACAATATCCCAGAGAATGTTGACGTGTGGCACCAGGGGAGATCCGTCGTACAAAACAATCGCTCCACCCACTGCCAGCACCGAAACCATCCAGTTCCACATCATCCATCCTGTCTGCAAAAACATCGGATCACCGTTATTGTTGCTGAGGCACACATCTGCATTAAACCCAGTGCAGAACCCGGCCAACAAGTCTGCATCCACCCTGTTTGCACACGCATGTTATCAGCCAGCGGTATGACCTGACACTATGCAAACATGTCCACACATGGGTAAGACCAAATTCAACAACAGCAACTAGCAAACATTTAGTCAGAAAGCAACCCCCGCCCCCTAATTTATGAAATAGAAAACAAATGTTGTAGGTCAGATAGTTTTCAGCAACATCAAACAATTCTTCCATGACAACTTCACTTGAAAACAGTAGTTTCCATTTACGCTTTTGGCAGAAACATTACAGAAACGACCAGGTGGACCAGTATGCTGCAACCGTACTGGTATATGGTACCAGAATGATTTTTTTTAACGAATGAGGTTTACTGTTAATACTGTGCAGCTGTAGTTTTCCAGTGAGTGCAAGGAGTGTAACTTGACTCACTGTGGTGTAGTAGAGCATGATGTCCTCCTGGGTCATGTTGCTCTGGATCACATGCTCCTCCAAATGTTTCAGCAGAGTTCCCTGAAACAGAAACATCCACGCCAAGTGTTTTAGCACAGGTCCCTGAAACACAGACATGAACGCATGCCATCCTAGTGTTTCAGCACAATTTCCTAAATACAGACATGCACACATGCCATCCAAGTGGTTTAGAAGAGTTCCCTGAAACACAGACATGCACACATGCCATATAAGTGTTTCAGCAGTTCCCTGAAATACAGACATGCACACATGCCATACAAGTCAGAATTCCTCAACATATTCACACACACCATACACAGACATGCACACATACCCACCCCCCAACACACACACACTTTGGGGCAAAACACTGTACCAGTGATCCATCAAATGCTCATTGTCTGGCAAAATGCAGTTTTAAATATTGATGAAAGTGCTGAACTATTAGGTTCAACATCTTCAACAGCTGGGATTGCTATTCAAACAAGTGACCCGACATGATAGAAAAGACATACACATAGGTTGCACGAGATGTACACACATTGTAGTATAATCCTTTATAAAACAAGGTCTTGATATCAACATAAGGGAGATGAAGGACAAGCATACCTACCCCAGCAGAATGCACCATACACTTGGGTACCCCAGTGGTACCAGAAGAGTACATGATGAAGAGTGGGTGGTTGAAAGGCAACTGCTCAAACGTCAACTCTGGTACCTGTCCCTCTCGCCTGCCAAGCTCCAAGAATTGGTCCAGAGAGCACCTGTAGACAAAGAACACTCAGTGTCAGTTTTGTTTGGGACCAAGTCAGTCAGACTGTTAAAGGAACCAGCCTTTTCAGAAAATGTTCTGTGTGTGTGTCTGTGTGCTTGTGAGCATGCGTGCGTGCATGTGTGTGTGTGCATGCATGATAAAATGAGCATGTTGTTATGTCTTTGTAAGCACTCTGGGTGTGTGTGTGTGTGTGTGTGCATGCGTGTGTGTGTGTGTGTGCATGCGTGTGTGGGTGTGTGTGATAAAATGAGCATATTCTTATGTGTTTGTAAGCACTCTGGGCTCTTCCAAGATAGGGCACCATAAATTATTATTATTACTATCTTACAGGAAGAATACACTAAAATAAACATTTCAAATCCAGATTTAGTTTCAAACTGCTTTGTGGAGTTTACATTCAACTTCTAAACTGAGTTTGTAAGTGGCAATTAGTGGGCCTATATATGCTGAAAACACTGTCAAGTGTACTGGACCCGTCTCTGTGGCCTCTCTGTTGTTTGGCTCATCTGGAGTGACCCTGTGCAGTTGGCTGGATGTTAAAATCCAAGAACTGTCTTTGAAGTTTGGCATGAGTGGCGTGTTTCATACCACCCAAGAAAGAATAACCGAAAGTCAGTGGGTAGGCATTAAACCAGCCATGGCAACTGGCTGTGTTTTGTATATCAAATCCACTGGTTATTCCTAATGAAATTAGATTTCTACATTCCAAGTAAAATCATGAGGACATTTTCAATGCAAGGTGTTTTTTAATTTTATTATGACAACATTCAGCATTTTTAATTTATAATAACCTCATGTGGCGCAAGATGTAACTGATGCAGGATGACAAAAATATTGCTACCACAGATCACAAATAACTCATGGAAATCCTAAAGCTCAAATGAGGTCGTGAGAACCTCACCTACACTGAATAAAATTAATGATGAAATAATCAAGAACAAATTACAGTCATTTATTCAAACTCCACCAGCAAACTGTGGTAGTGGAATTGTGTATGTCACTAAGCAGAAACTGAGAAAGGTACATCCCAGTTTGTTTTTAAAGCAAAGCACAAGACAGAAACATATATCCACAAAAAAGACGTCTAAACTGCAGCATCACAACACACAGACATGCAAACAACACCACAGTCCCCTCCTCACCATTATCCTCTGCTTTCAATTGTAATGGCTGAAGAAGGCCTCACCCATTTTTCATTTGCGACAAGTCCATGTCAACGTCCTTCACAAAGGGAATGATCACAACCTTCTCCAGGTCACTCAGTCCTGCCCATAGGAGAGGAGAGTTAGCCACATCAGGGAAAAAGCACAATCTTTGAGAGTTCGGTTACACCAGGGCAAAAGCAGTCTTTGAGAGTTCTGTCACATCAGGACAAAACACACTCTTTGAGAGTTCTATCACCTCAGGGCAAAAGCACAGTCAGAGTTCAGTCACGTGAGTGTGTGTGTGTGTGTGTGTGTGTGTGTGTGTGTGTGTGTATGTGTGTAGTATGTGTGTGTGTGTGTGTGTGTGTGTGTTAATGAATGTAGAAGGCAGAAATCATAAAAACAGTTTGGGAAGTAGGCGAAGCATGCAAGGCAATATATGATCCACTCCAGCCTTAAAAGAGGAAACGTTTAACCCTTTAACTCTATGCAGCAGGGGCCTTAGTTGCTGCAGCCAGTGTACCCAAGTGTGGCACACAGAAGCAAGCCAGGCAATGCATCAGACCCTGTGTGCACACCTTATACAACCTGTGCCACCTTGTCCATGTTGGGATGCACTCTGCTCTACACACCTTTTACAACCTGTGCCACCTTGTCCATGTTGGGATGCACTCTGCCCTACAAACTTTTACAACCTGTGCCACCTTGTCCACGTGGGGATGCACTCTGCTCTACACACCTGTTACAACCTGTGCCACCTTGTCCTTGTGGGGATGCACTCTGCCCTACACACCTTTTACAACCTGTGCCACCTTGTCCTTGTGGGGATGCACTCTGCCCTACACACCTTTTACAACCTGTGCCACCTTGTCCTTGTGGGGATGCACTCTGCTCTACACACCTGTTACAACCTGTGCCACCTTGTCCTTGTTTGGGGGTGCACTTTAACCCTTTAACTCTATGCAGCAGGGGCCTTAGTTGCTGCAGCCAGTGTACCCAAGTGTGGCACACAGAAGCAAGCCAGGCAATGCATCAGACAATGCATCAGACCCTGTGTGCACACCTTATACAACCTGTGCCACCTTGTCCATGTTGGGATGCACTCTGCTCTACACACCTTTTACAACCTGTGCCACCTTGTCCATGTTGGAATGCACTCTGCCCTACAAACTTTTACAACCTATACCACCTTGTCCATGTGGGGATGCCTCTGCTCTATACACCTGTTACAACCTGTGCCACCTTGTCCATGTGGAGATGCAATCTGCCCTACACACCTTTTACAACCTGTACCACCTTGTCCATGTGGAGATGCAATCTGCCCTACACACCTTTTACAACCTGTACCACCTTGTCCATGTGGGGATGCACTCTGTCCTACACACCTTTTACAACCTGTGCCACCTTGTCCTTTGGAGATGCACTCTGCCCTACACACCTTTTACAACCTGTGCCACCTTGTCCTTGTGGGGATGCAATCTGCCCTACACACCTTTTACAACCTGTCCACCTTGTCCTTGTGGGATGCACTCTGCCCTACACACCTTTTACAACCTGTGCCACCTTGTCCTTGTGGGGATGCAATCTGCCCTACACACCTTTTACAACCTGTCCACCTTGTCCTTGTGGGGATGCAATCTGCCCTACACACCTTTTACAACCTGTGCCACCTTGTCCTTGTGGAGATGCACTCTGCCCTACACACCTTTTACAACCTGTGCCACCTTGTCCATGTGGGGATGCACTCTGCCGTTATAGTGCACAGCATTCACGCTGAAGATGAGTTTGGGTTGAATCTGGGTGAACCGTTCCAGCACACCCTGTAAGTTAAAGAGCCACTGTGAACATAATTATACTTGAGATCAACCATCCAGTCAACTACAACTGTAAGTCATATCAAAGCAAAGCAAAATCCAAGAAATGAAAAATGCAAGTCTGATTCACTGTACATTTGAAGGGGATTGGGAGAAAATAAAGTTGACAGGGTTTGCATTAACTGGTAACTTCTGGTATTTTACCAGTTAAGATCAGCATGGTATGGAAAGAAATAATCAGTCGGTCAGATGTACCGGCTATTTTATTTTATTTTACCACTTGTAAAAAACAATCTCTGCAGCACAGTCAGAGACGGCATATGTGCATGCATGTGTGTGTGAAAATGCATGCGCGCATGCGGGTGTGCTAGATGTGGAAGGGAGTTGGGTGTTTGTCAGTACAGCTCTAACAGTAGTATGGAATACTATGTCTCTGACCAGTTACAGTGATTATCTGACTGGTTTCTCTAAACCACTTTTTCCACCTTACAGATGTCACACCAGTTCACAGTATCTTGCTGGAGAATATTCTATGTTCAGGTACCCATCTTTTAGCTTAACCCCATGGGTTACCCTCGGCTGACTGCATGCGGACATTTTCAGCTGGGTTAGAATTGCGTGAAAGCAGATTCACATATTATTATCTGTATTACAAAAACACATGCACAGTATTTACCAACAACAACAGCCAAGCTCACATGTGAGGTTTTTAAATACAGACTCCAAAAGAAGAGTGTGTATGCGAACATACTGACCACCACTCCAAAATCAGGTGAGGTAGAACTCCAGATGGCGCCAATACTGGCCGCTGCCAACATGGCTTCCACAGCCTCTGCACAGTTCGGAATGTAGCCTGCACACAGAGGGGAGCTCCTGCACATATCATCTTGAAATCTAATCTACTAGTGCCAAGAGGAGATGCTCTGGGAGCCCCGTAAGAGCTCCTTTATATCTCATCTTGAATTTTCAGAGGTCCTGGGGCTTCTCTTCTTGGCAGTTTTGTAGGTGTGCATTGTATGCCAATTAAGGTCACAGTACATTCTGATGATACTAACATTTTTGATTACATATTATTCACACAAGTGAGCCTCAGCACACATTAGCAACCTGAAAAATTTAATGATATAAAATATGACAATAAACATATGCATATATGCAGAAATTTGTCCAGTGTAGCTCTATTCAGAATTATATCTTTATTGCTAGCAGACATTACAGGGGAGTGAAGAGCCTGAATATCAAGCTTAACTGTCACACATACCCCAACCTCCCTCACAAACAACTGTTTGCTCCTAACACTGCTAGATCATAAAATCATGTTCCTCTTACTTGCACACAAAATTGTATTCAGCTTCTCAACAAAGTTTACAGAGGTATATGGCAAACAGAGTTCCTGGGAAATGCTAGCCTTACAGTCTTGAGAGAACTTACAAACAACATGATCACCATTGGTGATGCCTATGAGAGAACTTACCAACAACATAATCACCCTTGGTGATGCCCACGAGAGAACTTACCAACAACATGATCACCCTTGGTGATGCCCATGAGAGAACTTACCAACAACACAGTCACCCTGGGTGACACCCACGAGAGGACTTACCAACAACATGATCATCCTTGGTGACGCCTAGTAAACTTACTTACCAACAACACGATCACCCTTGGTGATGCCCATGGCTTTCATGGCAGCAGCCAACTGAGCAACAGCATCCCGAAGTTCCTTGTGCGTCTTCTTCACAACTTCTGCCTGACCTTCACCTAACAAGAAGAGTATACATCAGACTTGTGGTAAGACGTTAAAGGGGCTGCTTTCATCTAGAGATCTTGGTCACCTGTGAGTTTGTCTGGACTGATGATTTTCCAGAACATACAATAACAATGTTTATCATCAACATAAACTCCAATTTAAAAAATTTAAACTAAAATGCAACAGGCATTTCCTGCATAATGTATGTCACAGTCAAAAGTGACATGACACACTTATCTGGACTGTCACGTTTTTCAACAGTAAATTACAATTTTGTGTCTGATCCGACCTTCACATCTAGAACACAGAAACATGGGTTCCAATTTGATGGTGAATATTAGTTATTACAGATTAAACATTCTATCATCATAAAATTATATCAAGATGTCAATGTCTGTAGATTTTGGATGTTTCAGGATTGGGTACAGAATTCAGGGCTTGGGAATGAATCAGGTGAATATCTCAGTACTCAATGAAAATGCTCATTAAAATGATGCATGCAAAGATGTGCTCGTCATTAATAATGAGCCCTTGGTCCAAGATTGACTCAAGGTCACAGATCAGGAAATACATACTGTGACAGTGAAATTTAACATCCCAATCAACCTCAAAAGTGCCTCCCATTAATAATGAGCCCTTGGTCCAAGATTGCGTAAGTCAAGTTCGTAAATAATAGTCAGCTTTTAACACCCAATCAACCTCAAAGGTCACATCACAGCAAACACATGACTGTGACAGTGACACTACTTTTTACAGTTCCTCCACAGTTCAATCATTTCACAAAGCAATCAAAGCTGCAGTCTGTGGTCTTCTGCAAAACAAAGACACCAAATACCTTCTGAGCTGGTTCTGAAGTGCTAAGTCCTACAACCAAATTTTACATCAGATGATCAGTCAATGAGTCATGCACAAAGTTGAAATGATCAGTCAATGAGTCATGCACAAAGTTGAAATGATCAGTCAATGAGTCATGCACAAAATTGAGATGATCAGTCAATGAGTCATGCACAAAGTTGTTCCCCCCCCCCCCCCCCCCCCCCCCCCCCCGCTGGTTCATCACATATAAATACCTGTTGCATAGATGGCAATTCTGTCATCATTGAAGCGTAGCAAGTTCTCAGCATAATTCAACTGGCTGCCATGAAACCACTCTGGGATGTCAGCAATAGTTTTGGACATGTCCACAACCTTGGAACATTTATGTCAATAATCAAATATATGCAGCCAACCAATCAGAACCTATAAACAAAATCACCGAAAAAATCCAGAAGTATACCCAGTCAACTCGCATTCAAACCATGTCAAACCCTCCATGTATTTAAAACCCTCCTGTGACCTTCAAAATGTGTCTAGGTCATCAAAACCCAAACAAAATGTGGAAATCCTGATTGACATTAATGATTATCATCATCTTGCAGAATTTTTAAATATCTGGCTTAGGTTAAACTAAAGAGTATCCAAGAAAATGCTGACATTATTTTTTTTTAATAATCTCAGGAAACAACTTGATTATCACACTGAAACATGCTGAACTGAGTTCTTTGTATTCCACTTACATTACAAAACTTTACATTCATTGTCACAGTATGACCAGGTAGTAGTGCTTGGTGGTAGGGGGGTGCAAAATAAACAACAAAAAAGAGGTGAGCTGGGGAGAAGGCCAGAAAAAAACAAAGCTCATTCAGGTATAGACTTGACACCCTCTTCATGCAGGTGTCAAGGACTGGGGGTGGGTGGGGGGGGGGGGGGGGGGGCCTTGATCCATCTCTTAGAGAAGTGTTTTGTTTTTGTTTTTAAATCAAGCAGTACATTTTGTACTGCCCTGTGTCAAGTAAATACATATACACATGGAATGTGGCATTGCATTGAGAGCATTCATAATTAATCACATATTCACAACATTAACAGGTTAATGTATGAAGAGTCCTTAAAAGTAATATGTTCATAATCATGCCCAGCTTAAGAAAATAATTAACACCATTTATTGATTATAAAGCCAGCAAACGCCAAAGTATTTGACATTTATTTCATTCAGATTCAGTCATTAGCTCATTAATATAATAATAAATACAGAGAAACATCAGTCATCAACATCCATGCACAATGCTTGTTCACATCAAATGGCCCCACAATCCAAGGTGTCAATGTTCAACTTAAACACAAGATCTATTTCGGTATTAATTTACCTGGTCATATGCCTGTGAGTGGACTATTTCTGTAAAATGCCATACTTCCTCCCAGAACTTGTCATAGTTGTCACAAGACCAGCGATGGAATTCTTTGTAGCTTTCTGAAACAAAATAAATGCCAATGAAGGCTGAAGTTCCACACACACGCAGTCTGCTAGCCCTCCGAACTCTTAAGGAACTGCGTTAACTTGAATCCGTGCTGCATATATGCAACTACCTTATGTAATTGTAAAGTAACAAGTTACACTGACTCCCAGTTAGAAGGATTTATTTCAAACTTGTACTGATCACTATGCCTTAAATCTTTGAATGATTCTGGCACCTAATATATTTCTGACCTTCAACTCTACAGACCTTCACAGCAGCGTTGATTTTTTTCTGTATATATATATATAGATATATATATATATATATATATATATATGTACTATCCGTTTCAAATCCCATCTTTCCGCAACAAAACTTTTGGACAGCATTCCTTTCATACCAAGGTCCACAACATGTACTTCGGCAAGGACATCGATCACGGACACTGACACAGTGACAACCTAAAATGTCCAATTATTATTGCAGGAGGTTGGCAAATGCATTTTATTTCTGTTTGAGTTGGTCAACAGCTATTTACTATAATAATTTACTATCATAATTTATGCACGTCAAGGCACTTCTGCATATATATATATATAACTATTATAAGGTGCACCCTCCAAAATGTGGTTCAAAGTCTAACCAATCCGCAAATAAGGTGCTCCTGAATATAAGGAACAACCTTTGAGTAAATGTTGCTATAGATAATAGTATTAATACTGACACTTGTGACAGTGTGATTTTTGTGAATCTGATTAAGCCCAAAGGGTCATTCCAAATCCCATTTCTGGGATCATGTCTTCAGAAGATCACTGATCAGTAAGCCAAGGTATGCAATTTCCATTTCAGTCTGGTGGTGGTACAAACTATTAGTACTATAGTAGTACCAGAGTCTGGTATGGAGACCAGTTTGGGTTTAAAGCAACCTTCATCAACATACAAATATTCTTTGCAAAAGCATGTGTGCTGAATCTTATTCACAAATAAGGTACTACCGACTACAAGGTGCAGCGGTCAAATCTATGAAGAAAAAACCCCCCCCCCCCCCCCCGCACAAAAAGAAGTTTTATAGTAATTACTAAATTAGCAATAGCATACTACTCCTTTATCTAATCCTTGAAAACCTTTCTCTTCTGAAAAAAACTTTTCTTCTGTCCCACTGCCCTGATATACAACTCTGTGTGTGTGTGTGTTGTGTGTGTGTGTGTGTGTTGTTGTATATATTAATTTTGAACAATTGTAATGTTACTAAACCAACTCACTGTCCGTCAATCGAGAAAAACAAACAAAAAAACTCACTGTCTTCAAAGTTCAATGATATGGAGTAAGACTAAGAAAAGAGGTACACTGTCATGATCTATTCAAAATGGTGTTGAAACAGTGATTCTCAATGGCTACGAAAATGGAAGTGATCAGTGGTTATGTTGTTAACTTGTTATGTACAGCCTACACCCCAGGAATGTCCCATTTCTACTGCTGAATGAGGACAAATGGCCTATTCGTTCTTCTTTGGTAAAGTGACCCCCTTCATTCTAATGAAGATTATGTCACTGTTGCTGTGTTCGGGGTTGTCCAGCAGTAAGTAAACAGAAAAACCACACATGCCATATGACACTTGTCCTATCAGTGTCAATTTGTTGACTGTATCCTCAGGAGTCACCTAAAAAAGCAAGATTTCACTGCTTCATGGCTGACCATTAGTTCTCATTAGCACTGGTGTTGGTCTGTAAGCTGCAAGACATACTACTGGCTCCCTCATTGCTCATATATAGACATATATATTTTGGAATTTACTGCTTAATTGTGCATCTCATCTTTTTGACCAAAACTGACTTTAGCAGCTGTCTTTTTACCAAGAACTTCTGTATGGATTGGCCAACTGACTGAGACAACTGAATTCACTCTACAGATACTCAAGATCCCAAATCACAAAAAGTTCAAAAGAACACTATCACTATCAGGGCAAAACACAACATGCACATGTTTTGAGTAATCCCCTTTATCAAGCTACCAACGGACACTTAAACAACAGTTAAACATGAAAAATGTGATGGCAGAGCTAAGCTACTTATCTGTTTTTAGTTGAACTATGTTTTTTTTCATGTTCAGCGCTCAGAAAAATCAGGCACTTCCTTCTACTTCTTCAAACAAATGAGAAAAGACATGAAAACAACATAAAGTGGCTTAGCTCTCCATCTCATTTTTCATCGTTTTTCACTGTTGAACTGTTGTTTAAATTTTGTTAAGTGTCGTTCTGTAGCTTGACAAAGGGGATTACCCCGAAAATTCGCATGTCTTGTCCTAATAAACAGGGTTCTTTTGAACCTTTTATGTGTTTGGATCTTGTTTTAGAACGCTAGCAGTCATTCCACTTTTCCACAGATACTCAGCAGACAGTCCTCTTGCACTTACTGAATGCCGGTAATCATGATTGCCATGGTCCACATCATGAACTAAGCTTAAGGACAGGCCATGCACCCAACAAACGATGGACATGTGCGCATTAGTAGCAGACGACATTAGCAAACCAATCGCATGGAAGATGCCCACTGAGACCACAACATTTAGTCTTACCGAGTTGAACCCCATATTTCTGGTTTATTATGTCTCTTAGCTCGTCCATCTTTGTCTTTCGCGCTGGGTCTGGTTCCCACATGATCTCGGACTCGTTAGCACAAGCGCCTTCCATTTTCAGAGACTTTCTTTACCACTTACTGACGACCTCGTACTAGCGTTTCCGCTCCTCTACTAAGCGATAAGTTTACGCGTGGTGTTTATGACGTGTTGTGGTACAGGAAGTACATGCGCATCAAAAAGTACATTTTACAAAACTGTCAAATAACGTCCTGTGACAATAATAATGCAAGTGTTTGAAAATTATAGAATGACCAGGTAGTTGTGTATGTGTGTCAAATATTACAAAGAAGCGAACATCTTCGGCACAGTTATTACTCATGGTGAGTTGCGCAAAACCCGAGACCAAGAACTGCTCTTTTACCTGGTGTAGTAATCGGTCACACCCTCGTTTCTAATTGGTTGCTGCTGGGTCAGCCCAGAAACGGAGTTCAACTGAGGTGAGCCGATGAGGCAGTCCTGCGAAAAGTAGGCTGGGGTTCGAACTTCTCTATGTCTTCATAATATTCACCCCACCCCCATTTTTCACTTTCCATTGATATGCATGAGAGTATCATAGTTCATAGACCTGCTTCTTTGCCCTTCTGATCTGCGCGGTTCCATTGCCACGAGAGAATGGTTGCTTTGGCGGCAAAATCAGCAACCCGCCGGGGACTGCCGGCGACCCCACAGCTTCTTCCGCAGGTCTACATGCAATCGGATGTCTGGAGCTGTCTTTATCTCGATGCCCGAACACAAAAGGTTCAAATGAAGGCTATTTACTTAATTTTTTTTGTATATAATTTTTATCTCGATGACGTTCACAGTGTCAGTTATATCCAGGACGATGCGGCCCTGTAGGTCTACTTGAAAATGTTTTTTTCCCCGGCACCACTGAATAGCTTAACAAGGATCAGTTGTTAGGCCAGTTTTAATTGAACCTAACTACTAGATAATCCTTGTAAAATAAGGTCATTTCGAGTTCGACCGGTGGCTGCGTCATCCGCCAAGTCAGTTTTAACGGAATGACTGTATTCATGACGGCCCAAGACTGACCCGGCCACGCCGCCTGTTTCACATACATGTCACTGTCATGCCAACATTCTCCAACTGAAGACACCCCAGGCATTGCACAAGCAGTAGCCTAACTGCCTTATAACTTGAGCATGGTAGGCTATAGTACATAATTCAGTTTCGCTTGAAGTTCGCCGGGTATCATTCCGGCATCATCGCCGCGGGATTAACTCATCATAGTTTCAGTCGTTTTTGTCGCGGCTAGTGTAGTCAAAAAGGAGCTGGGCCCGAAAATCTAGAAGCACTGACTTATACGTTTTGTAATGTATGACTATCCTAAACTTAGCCTTCTTTTTAACCGGCGCTCTGTTTCATTTTGGCCGATCTGAGTCTTGTCATGTTCAGCAGAACCGCTAGAACTAGTCGGCAACCCCGTTTCAGATTTGTCATATTTGGTTTCAATCAGTCTCATTGACCTTCCTGACAGAAAAGAACCTGAAACGTCCTCAGTAGACGAATAAAAATCAACCCGTTAAACTGTGGCTTGAACTTCGATGTTCCTCAAGGCTCTGTGCTGGGACTGACATGTACCGTTCATTTTCTGTACTGCAACACCACTTCAGTGCAGGCCTCATCGTAAAGCACTCTAATCAGTCGTCACAAAACGTATCGCTGACGACACAACCCAAGTAGCCTGAATCGCTAGTACTGAAATTACTCTGACTTGGTCTATTCATTTCAAGACCGTTGTTTCAAAGATATTGACTGAGATGGAAGAAAACCAACTCAAACTTAGTGAATAATAACAAAACTGAAGCTACTCGTTTCTCATCACCATCTCAGCCTGCCAACACTGACGCGAACCTTTCAGCAGTACAGCCTCTTCAGCTTTGATGCTCGTCTCGGCCGTCACCGTGTCAGTGTGTGTGTGTGTATGTGTGTCTGTGCGCGCGCGCGCGTCAGTGTGTGTGTGTGTGTGTGTGTGTGTGTGTGTGTGTGTGTGTGTGTTGTGTGTGTGTGTGTTGTGTGTGTGTGTGTGTGTGTGTGTGTGCGTGTGGGAGAGACAGCAGACAGTTTGTGTTGTGTGTGTTTGGTGTGTGTGGTGTGTGTCGTCACGTGAGAGTAGAGAGAGAGCTGAGAAAAGAGAGGATGAGAGAGAAGAAGAGAGAGAGCAGGAGAGAGAGAGAAGAGTTTCCGGTGGCAGGCTGAGGTGTGTGTGAATGATGAGGAATGTGTGAGATGGTGTGTGTGTGTGTGTTTTGTGGTGTGTGTGTGTGTGTGCGGCGCGCGCGCGCGCTCGATCAGGTCTGGTCATGAGTGTGTGTATGCCGCACGCGCACATTCGATCGTGTGGGTGGGGGGGGGGGGGGGGGGGGGTACGTGACTATGCTTTGCATGAGTATGTACGTTGAATAATATATTTTTTATGCCATTGATTTATGTTGAGCATCATTACATGTTTCATGTTTTTCTTTAATCATCAAAATTCCTTTAGTCATGTAAAGCGCTTTGAGTCGCTGAAAGCGCTTTATAAATTCCTTAATAGTGGTTTTACTCATTATTCACTTTTAACCCATTAGGGACCTTCTTGTTTTCAGTGTTTTATGCGCGCGTGCGTGTGTGTGTCAATGTGTGTGTACTTTGCGCGTGCGTGTGTGCGTATATGTGTGTCAGTGTGTGTATACTTGTATTACATATATATATATATATATATATATATATATATATATATATATATATATAATATATATATATTGTGTGTTGTGTGTGTGTGTGTGTTGTGTGTGTGTGTGTGTGTGTGTGTGAAACTGTTTAAATTTTATTACTTCTAGAGCGGCTTTAACCTATCAAATATATCAGTTTTGATCTACTTTAGAAAAGTTTCCAACGAAAACAAAAACAAAAAAACACGCACACGCACACACACACACACACACACACACACACACACAGACTGTCGCACACAAAAAAACAACAACCCAGGACAGGCTTCAACGTTAAAAATAAAATTGCAAAAAGGGGGTGGGGTGGAGGGGCAAGCAATAAATCCGTAGGTGTATCCTTATTATAGTTGAAGGTTGAATGCATTGAACAAACCCGACATTTCACTAACGATGTAAGCACACATACACTTTTTTTCTATTTATTTTATTAATACCATTAAAGCGCTGCCGGGAGTCCGTGTCCCGTTGGGTTATGTTTGGCAGCTAAATGTCTTCCCACATAAATATAGAACGTAAAGGAACAAAGAGAAAGATGGAAGACGTGTGTGAAGACAGAAATCGATGAAAGCCATTATAAATGTCCCCATGCCTCCTGCAACAGACCGAGTCTTGTGTTCGCCGACAGAAATCAGACAACGGTGCATGACTGCCTACCTGCCTTGTGTTCACCGACAGAAATCAGTGAATGGTGCAAGACTCCTACATTCCTTGTGTTCACCGCGGACAGAAATCAAAGGTGCATTCAGGATTCAAGATTATTATCTCATTCGAGAAATTAAAACGTTTTATTTATTAATTCGAGAAATTAAAAGTGTGACTCCCTACCTTAATTCCTTGTGTTCGCCGACAGAAATCAAAGGTGCAAGACTCCCTACTGACCTTCCTTGTGCTCACCCACCGCGGACCGAAATCAAAGGTGCATGACTCCCTACCGTAATTCCTTGTGTTCGCCGACAGTAATTAGTCGAAGGTGCAAGACTCACCACCTTCCTTGTGTTCACCGCGGACAGAAATCAAAGGTGCATGACTCCCTACCTTAATTCTTTGTGTTCGCCGACAGTAATTAGTCAAAGGTGCAAGACTCACCACCTTCCTTGTGTTTACCGCGGACAGAAATCAAAGGTGCATGACTCCCTACCTTAATTCCTTGTGTTCGCCGACAGAAATTAATCAAAGGTGCAAGACTCATTCTACAGTAGTGAGTATATCAGACTTTAAGTCACACTGTTGATAGACCATGACTTATTTACTGAGAGTGACAGTCACAGTATAGTGAGAGGATTAGTGTACATTGCACTGTACATTCTTTGTGCAGTTGTAGTCACTACAATACAGGACATGGTTGTTAAAATCACATCTGCGTAGTAGTGTTTCAGATTTATTTGTACGAAGATTGGGCTTTCATTTGTACATGTGAGGGTATAACAATAACCTTTTTTCCCACCGGCACGTGACTGCATTTTCTACTTGCCCAAGCGACAAAACTGCATTTTCTACTTGCCCGAGTGACAAAACTACATTTTCTACTTGCCCGAGTGACAAAACTACATTTTCTACTTGCCCGAGTGACAAAACTACATTTTCTACTTGTCCGAGTGACAAAACTGGTTGCCCAAGCCGAAGACTTACAATCAACCATTCTCTCTAAAATAGGTGATGCGCCTGTCAAATGGAGTTTCAAGTAAAGGCTTGAAATTGTTGTAAGACTGTGATTAACTAACAGTACTACCAATTCAACTCCACACACATCAAAACGTGCATCCGGCACAATAAATATTTTCCAAGCCAACAACACTTATACACCCATAACCGAACAGTTTCAAACTTTAGCTCTGCTGACAGCGACATAACTATGACAGTGTACACGTTTCGACTGAGTGAAGCAGCTCCATGTGAAGAGGAACTGCCTGACTGAAGGAGCAGGTTCAACACCAGCCAGTTGGTTTTCCTTGCCTCTGTTCCTCCTCCCACCATTGATTTCTGGGCCCTCCATGCTGATGTACATGAGTTGGGTCAGAGTGCTGGTATTGAGCTTGCTTCGTCAGTCACTTTAAATCCTCTTAACAGTGGTAAGTAACTTGGTGTTTTAGGCCCAGTCAACCATTACTCTTAACAGCGGAGAAGCCTCTCTCAACACTGACACTGGAGAGTGGGAGGGCCAGCACAATGGTGAGCAGCTGGAGAATGTTCCCCAAATCATCTTGTCGCTCATTGTCGGTCAGGAACTGTTCCCAAATGGATGGGTTCTGCCTCCCCACCGGACACGGTTGTCCCTAATATGTCAGCGGGACACCTGAAGACGTTAAGCACCACATCATCATCCCCTCTGGCAGCCTCTTCACTGCTGCCTTCGGTCTTGGCCACTCCACCATTCGTGCTGTTGCCAGGTTGCAGCCCTTCGATGCCAAATTGTCCCCAAATGGGGGAAGAAGGACGTTTAATTTGTCTGTGCGAAAGTTGACAAGTTCTTCTTCATCCAGTGGCCACTCTCTGGGGTCAACCAGCTTGGTGGCAGTTTTTCAGTACCTGGTTGGACTCCACACACTTGAATCGGGTGTCCAGGCTCCTGAAAACGGAATCCAAGAGATTCTGCTTTGTCCTGCAACACATATCAGTTAGCACATGATTGGCTAATAGTGAATCTATCTTCAAGTCAAGACACATTTGAGATACGGATAGAAAGCAAAGCACCTGGACCCGGAAAGAAATGGAAGGAAGCCAAAATGAACAGCATCATGATTTAACTGTCCCAGACCGAAATGATTAATCAATTATCAACAAAGTCTTCAGCTTCTCTCTCTGTTAATTCAGAATGGCCTTTCGACTGGAAATTTGTATTCTTACCTGTGGAATGTATCACTGCTACGGTGAAGTTTGTCATTGCAATGCCGTCATATTCCACCCTGAGATGTTTGCAGGTACGCATCCAGATGCTCGCCTGTGGTAGTTCTAAAGCTGATAATTGTCAGTAGCATTCCCTCAAAGGAGCATAGATCTGAAAAAGAAAATTAGATTAATTATAAAAGAAATGCGGAACGTAGTCTATGGACGTTTGAGCGGTTAAAAGTGCAACTTTACTTTCTAAAGCATTATCAACATCCAGGTGAAATCTAAACATGTAAAGCAAGATTTAGCATGCATGGGTACACAATTAATCATATGCATTTCTCTCTGTCTCTCTGTCTGTCCATGTCTGTCTGTCTGTCTGTCTCTCCCCACCGCTCTCTCTCATTCACCCAGTCTCTCTCTCCCTCTCTCTCTAGGTCGATTTCTGGGTGCAAAAAACATATTTCAATTTTTACTTCTTCCGGTTTGTGGACTATATGTACACGGGCCGCTGACCACCACGCGTAAACGCATCCTGCAGAGCGGCCGGCTGGCTGGAGGTTGTAGAGAGCGTCAAGTGTTTTTGCAACGTAGCATCTGAGGGCGTAAGCCCGACAAAACAATAACAGCAACAACAACAACAACGTGTAACGTAGCACGGCCCGCTGATGAGATGGAGTTTTCACACACTGGGCAACACGGGGACTAACGCAAGACGTCGAGCAAGGTAACTGGTGCATATTGTATTTTTCACTGTGGGCCCCCGACCGTCTTGAGAACAGGCATGTGTAGTTAATCTAGTCCTGCGCGCGGGTGACAGCGTAACTGCCGTCTTACGGCTCATCCTTGATATCGTTCATAATCATGCATTACTGATGATTACGTGAGCACGCTCAAAGTCTCATCACTCACTAGAAGTGACTGAG
Source organism: Alviniconcha marisindica (assembly GCA_018857735.1). Lineage (NCBI taxonomy): Eukaryota > Metazoa > Mollusca > Gastropoda > Provannidae > Alviniconcha > Alviniconcha marisindica. Next base: position 832,511 of record JABMCL010001334.1, read on the forward strand.
AGAGAAACAAAAAGAGACCCCAACGAAGTGACGTTTCGTCCAACAACAGAATTTATTCCCTTCTGATACCGCTACGTGACGGACCTTCCCGCCATCCATGGATGGACTACCAGAGAGTGGATGGCATGCACCTCCAAGAAGTAGCGCTTGACTACGACGACAGTGCGCCGTATGTGTCTGTCATCCCTGTGCTGCTATGCCAGGCATCAGTCAGGCTGCACCATGGTGACCTGAAACAGCTCGTCATGCACCTGTACTGGACAGAAGGCAACATCCTCGTCCAGGGCCGAAGATGTCGCAGTTGGGTGCAGGACGAGTTAAAGCGCCTCCAGGCCGTGGTTCGTACTCTTGCTGAATCGGTGTCACTGACATCGACAGACGCGGCTGCAGCCTGGAACCAAGCCTCCATCTCAACTCCTCCACTGCCAGCAGCAGAAGACCCCGAAGGCGCCTACCCCAGCGACATTTCCCCGCCTGCTGTAGCCAGTGGAGCCACGGCGATGCTGCGTGGGCGCACCTCCACAACATCGGCAACTTCAACGACGATAGCAATGCAAAAATGGTGCTGACAACATGGACATCACTGGTGACAGCAACACCACCACCAGGTCTCCGCCTCTCCGACAACGGTGACGTCGACGTCGACACCACTGCTGTCGCACACACCAGCACCACCACCAGCTCTCTCTCCAACTGCGGTGACGTCGACGTTGACACCACTGTTGTCGGCCACACCACACCACCACCAGCTCTCCCTACGGCAGCGGTGACAACGACGTCGACACCGCTGCTGAAGGCCACACCACCACCAGCTCTCCCTCCGATAGCGGTGACGTCGACGTTGACACCACTGCTGACGGCACAATCAGCACCACCATCAACTCTGCCTCCGACAGCTGTGACGTCGACGTCGACACCACTGCTGTCGAACAAACCAGCAGCACCACCAGCTCTCCCTACGACAGCTGTGACGTCGACGCCACTGCTGTCATGCACACCAGCACCAGAACCCCCCCTGCCCCCCCCACCCCCACCCCCCCTCCGAGAACCCCAGCAGAGGCGGCAGCCACAGAACCAAGAACAACCTCGACAACATCCACGATATACGCCGCCACCCTTTCAGGTCTCACAGTCCTATCCTCCATGGTACAACCACCTACCTGTCCTGTGTCCACCAGTGTACTACCCCCAAGGTTTGACGAATGTCTCTTGACCACAGGCAGCCTCAGAGCTCAGGATCTGTATGAAAATCGAGGCGGACGTCTTGGGCTCCTTGTCCCTGATAGTCCGTACGGTCTCTGTGGACTTTTAAAAGCAACACTCAACGAACCGGCTGCCTCCTTACGCTCAAGCACACAGGGCCCCGACACTGTCACGCTTATCTGATCCTTGGCGGGGCACGCAGACATTCATGTCACCTCCCAGCGCTTACCCTCGTGAACGAGTATAATGACCAGCTGTACACCTGTCCTCCCTCCCCCCCCCCCCCCCACACCCTGCCCTTCCCATGTTCATGCAGCGTCCCCCAGGTTTGGAAACAGATCGAAATTTAATGGCATTGTATTGCACGCTGCCGATCCATGAAACGTGTGTGTGTGTGTGAGTGTGTGTGTGTGTGTGTGTGTGTGTGTGTGTGTGTGTGTGTGTGTGTGTGTGTTGTGTATGTGTATGTGTGTGTGTGTGTGTGTGCAAGGAATACACTATGATGTATGTGTGTGTGTGTGTGGGGGGGGGGGGGGGGGGCGGAATACAATATTATGACTATATAATTTATTACCTTTGAGGTTTTGAAGTATACATTATCGTTAATCTTGTAAAGCATTGTGTACTCGCCCTTGTCGAAATACGGCGCAATAGAAATGACCGCTATTATCATTAATTTATTATTATTATTATTATTATTAAACACACGATCTGCTTCAGAATGGATGCTGAACGAGACACAGACAAGTGCTTCAACCGTGAGTGCGTTGCGAAAAAGCATGATGCTCGCCGAGCCCTCTATCTTTTAAGAGGACAAAGTCAGACGTAGGCAAACTAATATCTCTCTCTCTCTCTCTCTCTCTCTCTCTCTCTCTCTCTCTCTCTCTCTCTCTCTCTCTCTCATATATATATATATATATATATATATATATCCACGATTACCCGCCACCTCTCTCTCTCTCTCTCTCTCTCTCTCTCTCTCTCTCTCTCTCTCTCTCTTATATATATATATATATATATATATATATATATACAGAGAGAGAGAGAGAGAGAGAGAGAGAGAGAGAGAGAGAGAGAGAGGCGTGCTGAGTATAAATCAGCTGTCAAAAAAAGAAACAGCACTATGAAACTTCAGTTCACCAAGCACTGTTTGATAATAAAAGCGAAATACTTCTAATTTTGGGACACTGTCCGTAGGGAAAGGCAAAGGAAAACGGAACAGCCAGAAACAAGTATTAGTACGTGGAAAGATCACTTCCAGAATGTTCTCAGTAATGATAGTGCGCAGGTACCTAGTAAAGAAAGCACAAATGAAGACCCGTTTGAATCGCGGCCTGACGCTGATACTGAAGCAAATGTCAGTCAGTCAAAATCCTATTTGTATGGCGCTAATCCATATACGTTCTAAGCACCTCATATGATGCAGTACTGTAATATAATAATAATACAATACCTTAATGCAATAGAAAGCAAACACATAAACACACTCGTACATGCCCTTAAGATAATGTACAATTATACATGATAACAATACTAGCACAACACACACACACACACACACACACACACACACACACACGTTCGCGGGAATGCGCAAGCACAGACACAGATGCAGCAGTAGTCACAGGAAGACCAGTCTCAGAAAATTGTTCAAATTGTTAATCAGAATGTAACCCCAATTCCTGAGTCAGATCACCCAGCTACAGAGCAACAAATGTAACCCCAATTCCTGAGTTAGATCGCCAAGTTACAGAGCAACAAATGTAACCCCAATTCCTGAGTTAGATCGCCAAGTTACAGAGCAACAAATGCAACCCCAATACCTGAGTTAGATCACCTAGTTACAGAACAGCAAATGTAACCCCTATTCCTGAGAAAGATCACCCAGCTACAGAGCAACAAATGTAACCCTACTACTGAGGTAGATCACCCAGTTACAGACCAACAAATATAACCCCTATTCCCGAGTTAGACCACCCAGTTACAGAGCAACAGATGTAACCTTTATTACTGAGTTAGATCACCCGGTTACAGACCAAGAATTTCGGCAGTTAGAAACTTGAAGCATGGGACGGCCTCTAGGTTAGATGGCATTTGTGGAGATGTTTTAGATTTTTTTTTATAGATATTCTGAAAATATTGATTATTTTTTTTTGGATTATTTTTTTTTACAAAATTATTTACTGAACTGTATGGTATTCGAACGTTTTCCGCTCAGATTGGTGCCAATCTGTTATTATAACACTGTTGAAAAGAAAAAAGAAAAAGAAAAAAGGTGGCGACAAAAATTAAGACAATTACAGGGGAATTTCCGTCTTTAGCATTGTTCGTAACGTTTTTACAGCAGTTCTTAATAAGAAACTTTACACATCGGCAGAAAAGGAAGAAAAAATTAGCAAACAGCAGGGAGGATTTCAAAAAGGGTACTCTGCAACTGATTATTTACACTCGTTACAGTGTTGAAAAAGAAACTAAACAACAAGCGAGTAGGCAAAGTATATAGCTTTTATTGATTGACTGCAAGAAAGCTTTTGACACAAATGGCTGTGAGAAATTATGAGAAACACTGCAAAACCTGAAAACCTCGCCCAAAATGGTAACTATGCTAACGTCTATGCATTCAGCTGTCCAGGCATGTGTAGTATGGGGTGTTAGTATTTCTGAGTTCTTTGACTGTTCTCTTGGGGTGAAGCAGGGGTGCTTATTTTCTCTCTCCTCATATCTGAGGTTGCTGATTTTGTTCGAGAAAATGGTAGACGTGACATTCAATTGCTCCCAGGACCTGAAGAAATTTTCCTACCGTAATTCGCAGACGATCTTGTGCTAGTTTCCTCTACAGCAGCAGGTCTGCAAAACCAGAAAGCCTCTGAATCTTTGGGCCTGACTGTTAATTTAGACAAAACAAAAGTAATGATTTTTAGGAAAAGGGGGCCATATTGCTTCATGAGATTTTTTATATATATATAATGGTAGTAAACTAAAAACAGTTAACAGCTATAAGAATCTTGAGTACACCCTATAAACAAAATTGTCAAACAAATTCTTCCTGTGAAGAATATGCAACCAAAGCAAAAAGTAAACTTTTAGATTTAATGAAAACAACGTGGATGCTCTAGAGTGCACAACAGTGTTTTTCAAACTGTTCGATGCTCAGATTAATCCAATGCTGTTATATACAGCAGAAATCTGGGGAACAAGGAGAATGCCAGACACAGAAACAGCACATCATTTTTCCGGTAAAAGACCGTTATGTGTCAGCAACAAAACACTCAACCACATGGTATACGGTGATAAAGGACGGTACCCACTGCACGATCAGCTCCCTCAGGCATTGGCTGAAACTCTGAAAGATGCCCATGACAAGGTTCCTAAAGCAAACGTTGACTACGCTGAAAAACGACTTAAGACGTGCATGCCTCCAACAGCACCAGAAACTGGGCAGGATATATTAAATTCTATTTGGAATCATATGGTTTTCAGGATGCTTGGACAGATGGAGTAGCTAATGAAACACCATTTCTTTCTGCATTCGAAAGGAAATGGCCGAACGCTTCCAAGCAGAATGGCACACGAAAATATCCAATAGTGACAGATTTTTCCACCAACCGTTTATTCAAGTCAATTCCCGTAGCAGAAAGAAAAAAATACCTCAACGATATAACAACTAAAACATTTAGGGATATTTTGGTAAGTTTGCGATTTGGAATCAACGAACTGAAGTAAACAAACGTTATGAATTTGAGAATGTAAAAACAAAAACTGCAGCTTCTGTCCAGGTCTCTTAGGAGATGAAAGTCATTTCCTGTTCCACTGTCAAGTTTGTTTGGCTATCAGACGAAAATACATTGCTGAGCTTACGGAAGTACCACATACTCTCTACCAATTGCTTGAAAACCCATCTGCTCTAGTTTCTAGAAAAGTAGTAGTGTACGCATTTAATGCTTTAAAGCACAGAGAACTGCTCATGTGAATGCAGTGTACACCTACATTTTGCCTTCTGTGTTCTGCTCTTGCCAACATTAAAATGCTGCTGTATAGCAGGTTCCGCCCCATCCATTCCCCTCTTGTGTATGGGTCGGTGGTCTTCGAAACAAAATCTGTGTTCATGGGTCAGTGGTCTTCAAAACAAAATCTGTGTTCGTGTGTCGGTGGTCTTCAAAGCAAAATCTGTTAGTGTCGGTGTCTCTCCATACATGAATACATGTATTACATAGGTTTATTTCGCCCTGATATAACCGTAATGGTTGACTGGGCGTAAAACACAAAGTTACCTACTTACATAGGTTTATATAATTATATAGTCTGCCGTCAGTCATTATGAACTCGCATTGCTCATTTTACAGGCTGTTTTATTTTTTCCTCGAACTGCACATTTTCGTCATTATATTTTACAGACATTGATTTGAACTAGTTTTGAATGTAGGTTTCTGTCTTCATTATTGTTATCTCACGTAATATAATAATTTCATCACCATTGTTGTTGTGGCACAGGTGACGTCAGACAGGTCTGGATGCCTGGATCTCAACAGCTACACAGGAGTGGAACGACTGCAAGTTGGAGGGCAGTGTAAGAACAACGAACAAATTCTTGTTTAAGCCAACAACGAACAAATGAGCAAGGGTTTACGCTACTGTTCATTCGTGTGTATTTGAAGCGTGTTCTTCGTTATCTTTATCATGAAGTCTGTTCGGATTGCATCGCAGACACGTCGACTGCTCGGTGCCTTGGTTGCTGTTGGACCAGCAGTCTTGTTCATTGCCGGGTTAACTGCAGGTTTGAACACAAGCAGTGCCAACAACCAGGGTCGATATGACCCGACACATGGCAACAACGAGGAACAGGGAGTCAGGAACACCACACAGGCAAAGGAATCAAATGATGACATGTGGACTTTCAACACTGTCGGAATTCCCAACACGGGCAGCAACGCTCTCCCGCTGTTTCACCCTTCAGTGACCACTGGATTTGAGGAGCAAGGAAACGACGGCACGTCAAAGAGGGAAGTGAACACCTCACATTACAATGGATCAAAGGCTGGTGATTACACAACAGTTTCATCTTACAGTCAGTCCACATTTAAGAACACAACGATAACTCTTCCACGATACAGTCAGTCAACAGGTGTTGATGCAATCAGATATTCAGCTCAACACGAACACTCCACGGCTATTGGACCGATGACAAGACTTTCAGAGACCGGCCACCAACCTGGGGTCACAACGAGAGCTAACGTCCAGCACAGCAATCCAGGGACGGTCGGCACGGAAACCAGCGGCGATCTTGTCACTCCGACCCAACCAACAACTTCGTCTCCTTATTTTTGCACGACCAATGAAACTGACGGTGCCTACGTCAGTAATAACGTCCATTACTTCACAACTGCAGACTTCCTGGAATGCCAGGAAGTGACGTTCATAGGCGAAGGCAAGTGCTCCAATCAGTATTTCACAATAACAGTCTCAATATACGAAAAGGATTCATTAATCGGTTTCACCCAAGACAGAAAACGTCATGGGGGTTCATGTCAATAGTTTTACAGAGCGATAGTTCTATGCCAGTGGTTCCATGATCAATAGTCCTGCGGTACCGATAGCCCTGTCATCGATAGTTCTAGGGGTTGACAGACACTTGTCTGTCTATTGCACTAGTTGATAGTCCCACTTGTCTGTCTATTGCACTACAGGATCTCAAAATCATTGTAAAATAAAACACATTATAAGGAAGGCCTATGCCAGTCATAATCATGAAGTATACTGACAGCTAACCCCTGTGAAATGTTTGTATTTTAAAACATTTCACGGCTTGAATGTTGGTTAATAAGGTTCACTAGAGGACTTCAATACAAATGATTGCAATCGGCGCGCATGTAAACGCTTACATCCTTACTAACACACACACACACACACACACACACACACACACACACACACACACACACACACCACACACACACACACACACACACACACACACACACACACACACACACACACACACACACACACACACACACACACACACACACACACACACTGAACCTAAACTGCAATCCTTGTAAAGTAAAAAAACAAACAAACCAAACAAACAAAAAAACAACTCGTGTTCTCCTCTCTCTCTCTCTCTCTGTTAATTGACCTTCTGCTGTGCAGACTATTCGCCTTACGAAAAAGAACATGTAAATGGAACTCTTGTGTTTAAATTTCGTCTGGAGGGCGATTTGTCACCTGGAATGCTTTGTCGTGTTGTTATTTACCTCTACAACAATCTCGCTATACGGTTTGAGACCCTGGAGGCTGACAGCGATGGTCCGGTTTTCATCAGACTGGCTTCATACTCCTTAGCCGAGGGCTTCAAATGGTTGCCTGTGGTCATATCAAACGAAATGCAAACTCCCCTGCTAGTTCGATTTCGTGGTGGTTCATATCATACGAAATTCCTGATGAAGATACATACGGAATATGGAGTGATTCCACGGAGTGTGGACATCGTCCTCGCTCTCTTATCCACTGAACAGAGCAAGACTTCAGTCTTCTTCGAAAAATTCTGCACTTCCCCAACAACAGGTAAATCTTCAACTACAACACTACCAATAACAAAATATATTTCTCATTAACAAAATAAGTCAATCCTTCTGCTGAATGATGTATTTTATTTCTGTTTGTTATAGCTACTATTATTGTTTGTTGTCTTGTATTCCGAGTAGGTTATTTTTAACGTGTAGCCGAACTTTGACAGATAGACGCAAATATTCAATCATCACGCGCACGACATAGTAACTGCTTTCTGTTAAAAAAATAAAAAAATAAAAAGGGGGTGAAGCAGAAGAAGAAGAAGAAAAAAGAAGAAGAAGAAAAGAAAGAAGTAGTGCTTAACCAAGTTCCTCACGGTTCCTCAACAATGCAAGTAACACCCGTTTAGCAATGCATTCCACTTTTACCTGATGTCTATGCCTTTACCCGTACACAGTATCGCTCTAGCAATGTTAGTTTTTTGGACCGAATTGTCAAAACCAAGATGGCGTGCTGTCGTACTCGTACACGAGAGAGAATCTGCTTCTCCTTCTCTGGGCAGGCACGCCGACTGCTCTTTCACGAGCAGTCTCATCACTTAACGACAAAAGACAATCGTACGAAAAAAGAGTTAGACGAGGCAGTGTGCGGCCTCGTTTTGGGAAGAGACCAAACAGACTCTCACCCCCTTCCCGCTATTGTCTTTGAAACGTTTTTTTAGCTCCATATTTGATTGAATGGTAGACTATTTTGCTGTAATATGTGCTGAATGTTTTATGTAACTGACAGAGACAATACATTTCTATTGTTTTGTATGAGAATATCAGCGCCCTGATCAAGAAAATCCACCAGCGGCTCTACTTTCTCAGACAACTGAGACATTTTAAACTGTCAGTCCATCCTGCCTCAGTTCTAGCGCGCTGCCACTGACAGCACTCTCACATTCTGCGTCACTGTGTGGTGCCTCAGCGTGTGCCAAAAGGGCAAAGCTCAGCTGGAGAAGATAGTCTGCACATGCAGCCTCTAACATTCATACACCTTGGCTTGACATCAGAACCGACTGCTTCTGTTAACTATAATAATAATGGAAATTTGTAAGCGCCCTACTTATCAAAATATTTTAACAGCCCAAGGCGCGTACAAAAGCAAGAATAGTGACAACATGCTACAGCATAAAATTTAACTAGATACACATCCACTTACTTCCGAACACACGCGCACACACACACACACACACACACGCACGCACGCACGCACGCACGCACGCACGCACACAGCACGCACACAACACGAACAGCACACACGCACGCACACTGCACGCACACACAACACACAACAACACACACACACACACAACACACACACACACACACACACACACACACACACACACACACACACGCGCGCGCACCCGCACGCACGCACGCACACGCACACACGCACGCACACATCGATACAGGCCGGTCAACAGTAAAGGCGGTGATCAGATATGGCCATAGTCTGACTAGGACACGTCTGTTCCAGCCTAGCTCTTCCTCCTTCCAAGGCCACGACGGCTAAAAACAAAACGGTCTTTCAGTAGGTGGGTTCGGATACATTGTGCATGAGCGAAAGCCAACTGTTGAGTCTGTTGACCATTATTTGTTTAATAATAATTAAAAAAAGTATTTGCAAAGCGCAAAATCTTGTCCACAGAGACTGTTTTAAGAGCATTTACTGTTTACTTCCGATGCGCGTGAATTTTTGTTGCTGTTGTTGTTGCAGGTTTCTGGCAAAGTCCCTTCTGGGATGGCGTCACACGATACTTGCCAAGTACGGTGCCATTTGATGAAGAGGAACTGAATATACCAGACGATTACAATGTGATGCTGTCTTTTGAGGAGACTGGTCTGGGAGCCGAAAAGGAGTTTCGCATGACGTGCACTCTTGAAAATCAGGCGCGAATTAAACGGCCGAATACCGCACCAGACGATTATGATGGCTACTGTGACAACACTAAAAATACTAATCCACTGTATATATTCGGCACTCCCATGGTACTGATCGGCTTCCGGTTCACGTTCAACCAGTTATATATTAACACTGGATTTAAACTTCGTTTTTCTTTCCATAAACAACATGAATCGTTGGGCTACTCCTTCGAAACCGGTAAATTTATCTGCAACGGGCCCTACTGGCCCCAGTTCCAGCAGCACTTCCCCTGCAACTTGGAGTGGAACTGTGATGGTGGCGAGGATGAAGCCGAGTGTCCCTACATGTCCACAGAGACTTGCGGTCAGGACTATCTGGCTGCCGGGGGATCCTGTTACAGCATCTTGAACTATTACAAACTACGGTCGTGGAGTGAAGCATCAAGGTATTGCTCAAGTTACGCTAACCATCTGCCAACCCTCAACACACCAGAAGAGTGGGAAAGGTTTCACAGCTTGCTGAATTATAAAAAGGGAGTAACTGCCTTCGTTGGACTTGCACTTGGTCGTTCCAGGCTTCCGAATATGTACGTACGCGCGCGCGCGCTGTCTCTTGTTTGTTTGCGTGTGTGTGTGTGTGTGTGTGTGTGTGTGTGTGTGTGTGTGTGTGTGTGTGTGTGTGTGTGTGTGTGTGTGTGTGTGTGTGTGTGTGTGTGTGTGTGTGTGTGTGTGTGTGCGCGTGCGTGAGTGTGCGTGCGTGCGTTCGTGCGTGCGTACGTGTATGTGTGTGTTCCTATTTAATCTGTATCTACGTCTATGTGTCTAATATACACCTTGTATACTTTAAAGAATATACTGAATTTTTGTTTCGTCAGCGTTTTGACAAAATGGACATGCATAATTTTCTTCTGATCTGTTTGTGTATTGCAGACGGTAGGCTTTGAGAGGGAGATACTCGCAGTCTAAATCTAATCATATTCCGTATTAAAACGGCCTCTTTAATGTCGACACTTACTTTACTAGGGAATGACTCATTTCTTTGAATAATGAGTAAAATGCAAGACTATTCCCCGAAACCATGGCACTGTCCCATGTATCTGTCTAAATTCACGTATAAAGTTATTGACATTGTACACACCCTGGTTTCCCCAAACAAATCCAAACCCGTATCGGTACACTGTAAAGCAGTTGTGTGGCATCCAGCTGTTCTTATTCTTAGACTGCAGAGCATAAAATCAATAAACAAGGGAGTTAATTAGCGCTCTAAAGACATCACACATAAACACAACAAAGACCCGAGTCGCCTACGGTAACTCTCAGAACAGTGATCTGAATGGTTTTCTCCTTCGCATACTGTAAACGCTGTTACCTAAGTGCGTTCTTTGTCTCTTGTTTGTCTCTGTCAATAAAAAAGACAAAACGCATAGATACATCTGGTGTGTGACTGAATGCACTGAAAATAAGACTAATTCCTTGTCATGCGCGTTAAGCTGCAGAGCGTGAAAAGACTGTCCACGAAGACTGAAGGTTTTGTTGCCATTCCACACCCAAAGCTAAATCCATACCAGCATTTCGTTTGTTTATATGAACACTTGCTGAGCACCTCATCTCGAGATGAGCCCTAAATGAATCACAATCGCAACTACAGCGCTAGGATGATTTACTGTACGCACATGTAATCAATAGCTCACACAATGGCCGTGTTTTCTCCCTGGTTTACAGTGAAGTAAGAGACACTCTTCGTGTACGTTTTGTGCTAGTTAGCCACTCGTTGGCTACGACGAAACGTATACAACTCGTGTTTCTTATTTCGCGGTATACCACTCACACCCATTGTGTAAGCTCTATTTATTACACCCAGGGTGTACTCTGCAATGCTATTTTTCGTGTTGATTATTCCACGGTATCTTACTAGTCAGAAAGTAGTGATAAAGTTTTGTTTTAAATGATATCACCACATGTTACTTAGGTGTTTTGGTGACAAGCGACTGGTTGAATCGAAATCCAAAAATATAAAAGGTTCAAAAGAACGCTGTTTATTAGGACTTCGTATGCCTGGGTCAAGTTGGGTTCACAATGCATAATTATGACAGACGAGCGGTGTAAGAATACAATGACCAGTGCATTGTTAGCACCAATGACTCGATACCCGATAGTTCGAACAGAATTTCTGGAGCCCTCAATGAATTAAAAATAAAACCATCTAGGCTGAATGTCTACCGCATGTTTCAGGTACCGCCATTTCTTTCAGTGGTCGGATTCAAGTGTGGCCTATTACCTGAAAAGCGTGAAGCCTTTCCGGCGTGAGGGATGCACTCGCTGTGCTGTGATCGAGACGTTACGCAACCCTCAAGGCACCCTGACAATGGACAGCTGCGAGGCAAAGCAGTACGGACCCATTTTGTGTGAACAGAAATTCATTAAAAATCAAACAGTACGGATTTCTACACCAGGTACTCCGTCTGTCTGTCTTTCTCTGTCTGTCTCTGGCTCTGTCTGTCTCTGTCTGTCTGTCTGTGTGTCTCTCTCTCCCTCGAATTCAGATTCGCATTAATGTTGTATTGCTTTTACTTCCTTCTAGCCCTGTTTATAGCTTGGGGAATTTAGACAGTATTCTTTTCTCTGATTCATCGTGTTTTATTTTCCTACATTTATATGAAGTTTATTTTCCTGTATTGGATTTTTACTGTTTTTGTCACCAGGAACAGATTTGTAAATCAAAAAGCCGACATGTGCTTATGTGTCTATCCTTGTGAAATAAATACATCATCAAATCAGTTATTATCATCATCACCATCACCCCCCCCCCCCCCAACCCCCCGCCCCCATACAGGTTCACGTTATAGAGTTAGTAGTAGTAGTTGTTA
>JABMCL010001334.1:850000-950000 GCA_018857735.1 Alviniconcha marisindica
CTGTCCGGGCCACGAGGACGAGCTGCAGTGCCACACTTACACCTGTCCTGGCTTCTACCGCTGCCGGGGATCCACAGTGTGTCTGCACGTGGACCACCTGTGTGACGGGGTGTACCAGTGTCCGGAGAGAGACGATGAACTGTTGTGTGACCTGCACTGTCCCCCGGGCTGCACGTGCTATGGTTGGTCTTTCTTCTGCCAGCGACCTTTCAATGGGACAGACCAGCCCCTTCTACGTTTCCTTAATGCTGTCGGGAGCGGGATGCCACTGAGAGATCTGGTAGCCAATAAAATGTTGTTGTATTTAAACATCGCCCGATCGAAGCTTCTGCAAATGGAAGCACTGAGCTCCGCCAATCTGCTGTATCTTGATCTCAGTGACAATTATATTTCAGTTGTGACGGGTGAAGACTTCAAAACTGTGACTACCAATCTGAGAGTTTTGATATTATCTGGCAATCCTATCAGCAGCATGTTCACTGATGTGGCATCGTCATCACTGTCATGGCCCAAATTGCACACACTGGATGTGTCTAGAGTCGCTATGTTAACAATGGTGGTCGGAGACCTGGCCATATTTCCAAACCTTTGGACTCTGAACTTGTCTGATACTGGACTTGACGTCATGTCAGAAGCCGCATTTCAGCCTATCCAACGGCTGCGCGTGCTAGATCTCCGTGGCTGTCCGATGACCTACTTTCCACAGACCATCTTCTTCAACCTGATTGCTCTGACCACTGTCCATGCCGACAACTACAAACTGTGCTGCCCGGCTACACTGCCTGCGGGTTTTAACCTGTTGAACTGCCACGCTCCGTCCGACGAGGTGTCGTCGTGTGGCGACCTGTTACAGTCTGGTGCTTATCGCGTGTTCATCGCTGTCTCCGCCTCGTTGACTTTGGCGGGCAACCTTGTCAGCTTCGTGTACAGGGTTTTCATCAAGAGAGCAGACAACAGATCCAGCTTTGGAATAATTGTCTCGAGTCTGTGTGTTTCGGATTTTTTGATGGGGTTGTACTCCGGCATGATTGCTGTGGCTGACCGCTGGTACCTGGGGAAGTACCTGTGGAATGATATCACGTGGAGAAAGAGTGCCGTGTGCAAAGCTGCTGGATTCCTCTCCTTGCTGTCCACAGAGGTGTCGGCCTTCATCATCTGCCTCATCACCTTGGATCGTCTCCTGGTCATCCGCTTTCCCTTGAGACGTGAACTACACATGACTCCGCGCAGTGCCCTCATCACCTGTGGCTTGGCCTGGACTGTCGGCGCGGCTCTTGCCCTGGTCCCCCTGCTGCCCCCCACCTCACACTGGCAGTTCTACAGTCAGACAGGTATTTGCATCCCCTTGCCTATCACCAGGAAGAGCTTTCCGGGCCACAATTACTCCTTCGGCATCCTGATCATCCTCAACTTCGTGCTGTTCCTGCTGATCGCAGCTGGTCAGATGTCCATCTACTGGTCAGTCAGAATCAACAGCATGAGCTCCACAGCCACCACCAAGACATGCCACAACCTGGACATTGCTCGCAGACTCATCACTGTCGCCATGTCTGACTTCCTGTGCTGGTTTCCCATCGGTCTGCTCGGCTTGCTAGCCTCTTCTGGTACCCCTGTTTCTGGCGAGGTCAACGTGGCCGTGGCCATCTTCGTGCTGCCGCTGAACTCGGCGCTCAACCCGTTCCTCTACACCCTCAACATCCTACTGGAGAGGAGGAGGCTGGTTCGGGAACAGCGCCTGCAGAAGGTGCTGATGTCTCGTTTGGAGACCACGAAAAGCAGTGAGCTCTGCAGATGAGACGGAGATCTGGAAAATGGCTAGACTGATACTTGATGCACTACTCTCTCGTTTGGAGTCAGTGAAGCAGCCCTAACAGTTTGATTTGACCTTTTTGGGGGGTTAAATGCCCATTGTTATCAGAAAGATGTGCAATGGCAACGTTACTCACATACCAAACTCACAGTTATCAGAAAGATCCATCTTGTGTAAATAATAAAGAGCACTATATCTGTACGCCGTGACGCCTGATGACATTTGTATAAATGAGACCGACATAGAGCACTATATTTGTACTACCTCACGCCTGATGACATTTGTATAAATGACATAGACATACAGCACTATTTTTGTACTACTTTACGCCTGATGGGATTTGGGTAAATGACATAGAGCACTATATCTGTACAACCTCACGCCTGATGGCATCTGTGTAAATGATGTAGACATAGAGCACTATATCTGTGCAACCTCACGCCTGATGGGATTTGTGTAAATGGCATAGAGCACTATATCTGTGCAACCTCACGCCTGATGGGATTTGTGTAAATGACACAGAGCACTATATCTGTATAACCTCACGCCTGATGGGATTTGTGTAAATGACATTGACATAGAGCACTATATTTGTACAACCTCACGCCTGATTGGATCTGTGTAAATGACATAGACACAGAGCACTATATCTGTGCAACTTCACGCTTGATGGGATCTGTGTAAATGACACAGAGCACTATATCTGTACGACATCAGTCCCCTTGGCATTTGTGTCAATGACACAGACACAGAACACTATATTTGTACATCACGCCTGATGGCATTTGTATACTGCTCCGACTGTCTGGAACTCGCTGCCGACCGACCTGAGAGCTTCTCCCTCCTTCCCAACTTTCAAAGCTAACCTAAAAACGCATCTCTTCCGCCAAGCCTTCTGATTGATTTGTACATGCCAACCGTTACCTGTTTCATATTCGTGTGTGTGTGTGTGTGTGTGTGTGTGTGTGTGTGTGTGTGTGTGTGTGTGTGTGTGTGTGTGTGTGTGTGTGTGTGTGTGTGTGTGTGTGTGTGTGTGTGTGTGTGTGTGTGTGTGTGTGTGAGTTGGGGGCGGGGGTAGGGACTGGGAGAGATGGAATTAAGGGTAGGTAGTAATATAATAATTAATTTTCTTTATATATTGCTGCTTCTCATATGGCACGTGTACTTGTATATTATACATTGTTAGTTGTCATAACTATACGTTTGTGAAACTTAGAAAATGTTGGAGAATGTTGTAAAGCGCAGTGAGTTTGGGTACACCAGAGAATAGCGCTATACAAAAGATATCTATTATTATTATTTAATGACATAGACACAGAGCACTCTTCTTACGGCCACACTCCGGTTAGCATTTGCCGACACAAAGCACTATATGTGTACGACGTCACGCCTGATGGCATTTGCATAATTGACATAGAGCACTATATTTGTACGATCTCACTCCTGATGGCATTTGCATAACTTGACATAGAGCACTATATTTGTACGATCTCACTCCTGATGGCATTTGTAAACATAAAAGCACGTCGCACACGTATACACGACGTCACGCCTGACGGCATCTGTGTAAATGGCATAGAACACGCACAGGGTCAGTTCAGGACGAAGGGTGTGAGACTTATCTTGCTGCATCGATGGCATGGGAGTCAAACCACAATCCTTCAAGTGAATCAGAGCAATAACAGTAATCCATGGGGGGAAGTGTGCGCCAGAGTATTACAGGCAAATAATTAGTTTTGCTATTGGTTTTGCAGCCAGCGCCAGAATCCTTCATGGATTATTTTGAGAGAGAGAGAGAGAGAGAGAGAGAGAGAGAGAGAGAGAGAGAGAGAGAGAGAGAGAGAGAGAGAGAGAGAGGGGAGGGGGGGGGGGGGGGAGGGGGAATCGACACTTCGGCATACTTTATTGTCGACACAAACTGTTTTCAGCTTGCTCCTATTTAAGTGTGTGTGTGTGTGTGTGTGTGTGTGTGTGTGTGTGTGTGTGTGTGTGTGTGTGTGTGTGTGTGTGTGGTGTGTGTGTGTGTGTGATACCCTAACGTAAATACCAGCTTAATGATACATGAAAAAGAGGGATGACACGCCATATATATCGGCCCCATCTATATCTCTTCATCTCTTTCCGAACATTCCCCTCGCCGCCTCCTTTTGCCCCTTCCCTTCCTCCTTTTGCCCCCTCCCCTCCTCCTTTTGCCCCCTCCCTTCCTCCTTTTGCTCCCCCTCCTCCTCCCCCCCTCTTCTTTTTGCCCCCTCCCCTCCTCCTTTTGCCCCCTTCCCTCCTCCTTTTGCCCCCTTCCCCTCCTTTTGCCCCCTCCCCTCCTTTTGCCCCCTCCCCTCCTCCTTTTGCTCCCTCCCCTCCTCCTTTTGCCCCCTCCCCTCCTTTTGCCCCTTCCCCTCCTCCTTTTGCCCCCTCCCCTCCTCCTTTTGCCACCTTCCCCTCCTTTTGCCCCCTCCCCTCCTCCTTTTGCCCCCTCCCCTCCTCCTTTTGCCACCTTCCCCTCCTTTTGCCCCCTCCCCTCCTCCTTTTGCCCCCTCCCCTCCTTTTGCCCCCTCCCCTCCTCCTTTTGCCCCCTCCCGTCCTCCTTCCCCCCCCCTCCTTTTTGCCCCCTCGCCCCCTTTTTGCCAATTCAAGCGCAATGAGCGTGCTGTTGTTCATACTGTGTCGGACTGTGAGAGACAAACTGACCTTGATAGTGACATCGACACGTGAATATAAATTATAATATTATATCCTTTTCTCTACTAATTCCTTTGCATTACCTGTAATCGAATATGTGTATAAATATTTTCGTATCACACACACACACACACACACACACACACACACACACACACACACACACACACACTGGTACACACACACTGGTACACACACACACACACACACACACACACACACACACACACACACACACACACACACACTCTCTCTCTCTCTCTCTCTCAGACACACACACACACACACTACACACACACTCCTCTCTCTCTCACACACACACACACACACACACACACACACACACACACACACACACACACACACATTCTGGTCGTTTTGTCTCTTTTGCTATTCTGGATGTAGTCACTTCATCATTCCTTCAAATACAGCTGCAGCAAAAGCAAATGACCAAGACCATTTTTACAGCTCCAAAATAATGTACACACACGTTTTTGATGTATGCAAGCGCGGCATTACTTACCTGCGCATGCGCCCACATTTTGAAACCACATTTGGCAAGGCGCGGATTCGCTGTCTTGGAACAGGTATAATTGTATGAATGGCATCCGTCGGAAGGTCTGCACCGCGTTGTCATGTTTATATGTTCGTGAACAAATGCACCGGAAAAACGAGCCACCATGGGGTGCCATATTGATTGAAGCGAGATAACTCTCCACACCTTAATAATATCACGATTATACGTGTTACTCCCCTTACACTCCTACTACTGTAGAATGCACCCTACATGACATCATTCCTGTTTGTGAGCAAACAGTTTTGTTTACAAATAAAATATACACTTGTCCAAAACTTAACTTCCAACAGAAGGAATCATTTACATTTTCTGTTGAACAATGACCTGAAACTAAAATATTTAACTATGATAAAAAGCAACATAAGGCTTTCCACCAAATGTTACCATATATACCACGATATATTCTCATCTCAATCACGCAATAAGATATTGTCTTACTATTACTCAGCTGATCATATTCTCACGAAAGCATGCAAACTTAAAGTTTGTGAGTTCAGCGCTCCTAGGTTTTACTGTCCATATGTAAATGCACTATTTGTCTCAAATTATTCACAGTTTCTTCACAACTAATCATAATTGTCTTTAATAATGTTTGTTTCAGTATTTATATATTTCACCTAATATTGATCATCTTCAGTCCGGGCAAAAATATATCACAATTAAGATTCTTATTCAAATGCAACGTCTCTGCGAATACGACAACAAGAAGATAGGACTCCACCCCCCAAAACAACATCATCAACAACAACAACAACAACAAAAAAACACAACAACAACAACAAAACAAACAAACAAGCAAACAAACAACAACACCGCAAGGAAATAAAAACAAAACAAAACAAAAACAGCAACAACAGCAACAAAATCGAAACAAAAGCCAATCTTCAAAGTTCACCTTTTTCTTTGTGACACATACATGTTAATGAAGTAACTTGTAAATTGTATCTTTCACTCATTTGTGAAAATTAAGCTGTGGAAAAATTTGGTCCTAACGCAACGTGTACAGTCAATATTCATCACAGTCGTTTGATCAGATACACAACTTTTATTTGGTGTGTACATTAAATAATAAATGATAAAAGATTAGATAACACATACTTTTCACACATCTTAGTTCATCATCTCACTCACTGGACAACTGGCCACTGTTCAGGAACTATGCTAGTCCTCCTGTGCCATTATCCCTAAACCTAAAAACAGAAATAAAACAACAACAATAACAACAACAAACAACAACAACAAAACTGGTTGGTTTTTGAACAACCTTGCCAGATGTTTTCACCACACATTTTCCCTCGCCTATTTTCCTGTTGTCATGTGACTGAGACGAAGTCTGACCATTGGCTTGATTAGTCGCACTTTCTGCTTCGCTTTGTGATGGAACAGTCTTTGCCAAATCACAGTCTTCAGAAGCTACCTTTGTTGGTCCTAGCATACTTCTGTTTCTTCTGTACTGTCTACCTTCATCCCTGACCATGCATGATCTCGGAGTTGAGTGAGGAGACTCCACCTCGGCTCTCTTCCATGTATCACCGAACTTCATCATGACTGGATCGCCAGCTGGAAATTTCGACAGATTCCAACTCATTTAAAAAAAAAAATTGTCGCAAGAGAATATCTGATTCTCTTGACGATTGATCGTTTCGTCGTGTTGCTCTGTGGAACTTCCATATTGAGAGATGGATGACTGCATGGTAAATAGGCTGATGCTGAACAATGACAAAAGTGAAGCTCGGCTTTTGTTTGGATCTCGTAAAAGGGTCAGCGTGTTACAAGATAACCACCGAGAGTTTGCATTAATGATATTTCCCTCAAGGCCATTTTACAATCTCAGGGTCTAAGGCGAAGCGTCAGTCGTTCAGTATATCTCGAGATCAGAAGAATTAGCTCTATCCATCATCTCCTGACGATGAAAGCCGCTGCTCAGCTTATGTGTTCTTTTGTTCTCAGTCGGTTGGACTTTTTCTCTTTCTCTTTTCTCAATAACAAACGGAGTTCGATGTACAGCCTGCAGAAAGTTCAAAATCACGCGGCGAAAGTCGGATTTCGCAGATTTTGTCGCCTAAGTAGTTTCTCCACAATGCAAATTGTTCGCGGGCTATTGCTTGAAAGATGTAGTACTTCTGTCAGTCATAGTTAGAAAAAAATGAAGATACTGAGATGCGCTTGTTATTGACCGTTTTCACTTGGTTGCTGTTGCGGTTGACCGTGTCCAGAACTGCATGTGATCTAACGGCGGTTCAATGGCATGCATGTGTTTGGAGCTGATGCGGAATAGGTTTGAATGCTATTTGTACTGATGTGACCCTATTCGGTTGACGTGACGACAAAATCCCAGATGTAGCCTAATTCACAACGATCTGAAGTTAGTCGCAGGCACAGCATTGTTGTCGTACGTACAGAATAGACCCTGTGTCTCTCTGTAGGGTCTAGACAGCCTGCGTATGCAGGGTCTAAAACACGAGCAGGCACTAGAATCGATGGAGAACGGTTCTTTCCGACTCGTCTCTGATTTTGTCCTAACACTCGTACAAGTGTGGAAGAACTGGTGCATTCTCTGTTTGAAATGTGTTCCTTTTTCTTTTTTCTTTTTTACGCCCTTATTTCTTAAAAATTAAAGATTTTTTTTTTTTTTGCTTTCAAATTCCTCAAGCTGAATTGAAATGCTTATACCTGTGTCCGCAGCATTTTCAAGCAAAAGCACTCCAACCTTTTCTTTTGAGTGTTGCGGCTACCTAGGTTGACAATGCGTTTACGTTTTGTGCAAGACAACGCAGCACACAGAGTCGGGAATAAGCGAGTGAAATGAAAATTCTGTGTCAAAGGTTTGGCACACAGAGGACTCAAAGAGCTTGGCGGTCAAAATGACCGACAACAGTTTCGCGAATATAGTGTGAAAGGATGCTATATTTGCCTGAGTGTTGGATGTGATTTTACTGCCTTCTTCATGCTGTCTTGTGTATCTTTATATTTCCACGTTTGTATCATTTTATTGATCCCTTGTCGGATGTGTGGACTGTCTTACCCGAGGAAGGCTACAGCAGCCGTTGGTTTAGCGTTACCCAATCCTGCCACTGGACTAGTGACAATCATCATGAATGTTTCCGATCCCCACCTTCAAAAGAAAACGGTATGGTGGTCGTGCCTTTTGCTTCTGTGATGCACGAATCTGGAATTATCTTCCTTCAAGTCGCGTCAAGTCCAGTCCTGTCCAGTCCTGTCCAGTCATGTCAAGTCAATAATTATACTTTACTGATCCCTCACAGGGCAACTCAGTTAACTGCTAAAGGCTCATTACTTCAGATACATGTAAAAAGAACGTCAAAAGCAGAATAATTTATAATAACTTAATCAATGGGACATGCTGGATAAAAGGCCATATTATACAAATTATATCTGGATTTAGCGTTTATCCCGACAAAACCCAAGATCTCCTCTAGCCACGGTGAAAAACCATCGGGTGAAGGCGCAAACCGGTCCGGGACTTGTTGAAGCGAAAAACGTCGGGTACATCGGGTGAAGACACAAACCTGTCCGGGATTTGCCAGGGTGAAAACCCATCGGGTGAAGGCACAAACCAGTCCGGGACTTGCCAGGGTGAAAAACCAGCAGGCGAAGCAACAACAACAACAACAACAACAACAAAAATCCATGACTTAACGAGTTGAAAATATCGAGTGCATCGGATGAAAACACAAACCAATCCGGGAAAGACCATCAGTTGAAGGCACAAACCAGTCCAGGACTTGCCGGGGTAAAAACCATCAGGTGAAGGCACAAACCAGTCCAGAAAAAACGATTAGGTGAAGGCACAAACCAGTCCAGGACTTGCCGGGGTAAAAACCATCAGGTGAAGGCACAAACCAGTCCAGGAAAAACGATTAGGTGAAGGCACAAACCAGTCCAGGACTTGCCGGGGTAAAAACCATCAGGTGAAGGCACAAACCAGTCCAGCAAAAACGATTAGGTGAAGGCACAAACCAGTCCAGGACTTGCCGGGGTGAAAACTATAGGGTGAAGGCACAGAGTTGCCGGGGTGAAAACTATCGGGTGAAGGCACACATCAGACCGGGACTAGTCGAAGTGAAAAACTTCGGGCGCATCGGGTGAAGGCACAAACCAGTCTAGGATTTGCAGGGGAGAAAACCACCAGGTGAAGGCACAAACCAGTCTAGGATTTGCAGGGGAGAAAACCACCAGGTGAAGGCACAAACCAGCCTAGGATTTGCAGGGGAGAAAACCACCAGGTGAAGGCACAAACCAGCCTAGGATTTGCAGGGGAGAAAATCATCAGGTGAAAGCACAAAGCAGCCTAGGATTTGCAGGGGAGAAAACCATCAGGTGAAGGTACAAACCAGCCTAGGATTTGCAAGGGAGAAAACCATCAGGTGAAAGCACAAACCAGCCTAGGATTCGCAGGGGAGAAAACCATCAGGTGAAAGCACAAACCAGCCTAGGATTTGCAGGGGAGAAAACCATCAGGTGAAAGCACAAACCAGCCCAGGACTTGCCAGGATGAAAACCATCAGGTGCATCGGCTAGAGCCACAAACCAGTCCGGGACTGGTCGAGGTGAAAGATTTCGGGTGCATCAGGTCAAGGCACAAACTAGTCCGGGACTTGCCAGGGCGACTAGGAACCAGGAAGCCAATGCGTCGGCTGGCAGAGATAGAACGTTTGAATTCATTTTTAGCCCATTACACTTAGAGACTTTTTTCTCCCTCTCTCTATTTTTTTTTTTTTTTTTTAAATGTCTGTGTGCAGGCGCGGGGGTGCACAAGCGCGCGTTCTTGCGTGCGTACGCGTATACTTGTGTGCGTGCATGCATATGCGCGTGTTGGTACGTGCGTCTGTGTAAGACTACGTCTGTGTGCTCGTGCGTGTTTGTGTGCTTGCGCGAGACTTCTTCAGGGGCGAGGTTGGGGATACGCGATTATTCCCCCCCCCCCCCACTCCACCCCACCCCCACTTTAAACTTTGGATTCTTTTTGTTACTTTGTTTTGTTGCTTGTTATTGTTATTCAAAAGGCGCGGCTGTAACTGATACCTGATTTCCATAGGTTCGTTGCTGAAATGACTCGGCTACGTCACAACACCGGAGACGTCCCAACTTCTAGGCACGCGTCAAACGCTCGGCGTATTAATGACACATGTATGAGACTGTGTGTCAGCATAGTTCAGGAGCTGTGTGAGAGTCGAGGTGGCCGTCTGAGCTGTCCGTCCTAACGAGCCTTCTGGTTTCCGTGGACGTAAAGAATTATTGAACCGTGCTTCGGCATTGGTCACAACTTGTACCTAATATGTCAAATGACATCTGAGGACATTAAGCATCACTTCATCATCATCACTGTGTGTCAACTTCGATAAGAAAAACTGTAAACATCTGGTTACATTAAAGCTAATTACTAAATTCCCAGGTTTTCCTTCTACTATACAAAGGCCATTTTCCAGACAAGGAACGTGATAGTGGTCTGGGCGGTAACCTCACCCAATTTTGGCTCACTTATGACAGCAGTTCTCCAGAAACTAAACAGAAATCAAACCCAAATGTGGTTACATGCTCACTCATCAATGGCTCGAAGCGATTGCAATTATTTCCTTCCAGGCTGACACTTGTTGATGTCTCTGGGGACACTCGTGTCTAAGGAATAGTGTGAGTGTGTGTGTGTGTGTGTGTGTTTGTGTGTGTGTGTGTGTGTGTGTGTGTGTGTGTGTGTGTGTGTGTGTGTGTGTGTGTGTGTGTGTGTGTGTGTGTGTGTGTGTGTGTGTGTGTGTGCGTGCGTGTGTGTGTGTGGTAAGCATTGGATCTTCAACACAAAATTTGTAAGCGCTTAGGGCCTG
This sequence comes from Alviniconcha marisindica, assembly GCA_018857735.1. Lineage (NCBI taxonomy): Eukaryota > Metazoa > Mollusca > Gastropoda > Provannidae > Alviniconcha > Alviniconcha marisindica. Next base: position 860,904 of record JABMCL010001334.1, read on the forward strand.
TGCAGGTTAGGCGCTCTAAGTACCCATTATTATTATTATAAGTACTGGTTTGGTTTCGCGGGCATATCTCCTGTAACCACTTCTTCCCATCAACAAACTTCAATTAAACATTTACTGCCCGGAAAGTTTCCTTTAATTTTCTAATTGCTGTTAAAAATAATGGCTTCTCCAGTTTTGCTCGTTTCAGTTCCAGCGATACAGTTATCATAACCCCATGCAGCACAAAAACAAATCTGTTGGTAACTCGGCGCGCGTTTCTTGTGATAAATAAACTCATTCTGCAGCTGTCTTTTCTGAAATAGTCGTGTACATCTTTCCACTTCATGTAGTCACCAATGCTGTTAACATTAACAGAGAATATTGCAATGGACCCCACACTGGTGCTGTGGATTGCAAAAACATCAGCAATAGAATGAAACAACAACAATAAAACTTTATTGCCAGCTGTCACAGTTATTGCACAAGGAATGTTTCATGATGTAAATTACACTCACTTACACATTCACAGCGCTGATAATAATAATAGGTACTTGAAGCGCCCAACCCGCATAGGCCTAAACGCTTACACAGTCTTTAAATGCACTTGTTTTCCAGATTTAGTGCATACAACACCCACACACCCACATCACACACACACACACACACACACGCACGCACGCACGCACGCACGCACGCGCACGCACACACACACACACACACACACACACACACACACCACACACACACACACACACACACACACACCGTATCTCAGGGCATATAATGAGAAATTTATATAATAATACATACATTTTCTATAGCGCTATTCCCGCTGAGCGACCTCAACGCGCTTGTTCACATACATGTACATAATATATACCATTTACAGTTACTGACATACCATATACACGCAGTCACATAATACATAATAAATATTACAACAAGAAAATTTCAGTCACTTACACGGCTTGGTTTGCATTGTGACGTTGTTCGGGGGTAGGGTGTAACAGGCTAGTCGTTATTCGCCAGCTACACTAAGTCCACTGCTGTGTCATCTGAGTCCACTCAGTCTTACACAGACGCATGTACCAACACGCGCACGCGCACATGCATGCACGCACACAAGTATACGCGTACGCACGCAAGAACGCGCGCTTGTGCACGCCCGCGAACAGACATAGAAAAGAAGAGAAAGTTGGTTTAAACAAAATGTATTCATTCAACGTAATCATAAGCACAACAAATAAGTAAACACAAAAGCAGTATGCGTGTCTGAGTGTTACCTAGGAAGCAGGAAGTTAATGTGCAGTTAATTTGAGATGGCAACGCCATGGGTGTAATTAAGAAGGGAAGAGGTTATTAATGTATTCAGGTAAACATACGATGTGGCTAAACTGAAATAGGTTTTGCAAAATTCAAGACTTTGCAAGTGCAGTGAATTCACATCTTACCCTACCCCGTTTCGTGTACCACAACGCCTTCCAAAATGGTTCAGGCGACTGCAACGCTCTGTGAACAGCAACCGAGAGCATTTTGAAAACCTCAAAATTTCGTACCTGTAAGTCGTTTTGTCTTAGAGTTATAGCAGCAATTGCAGAACGTCTGAACTGCCTTTAGTATACACGTACGCACGCAAGAACGCGCGTGTGTACGCAGACACACCACCACCACTACCGCGAACAGTTTTTTCTTTCTTTCAAGGTGTTTTGTTTTTGTTGGGGGGTTGGGGAGTAGGGTTCAGATGGTGGATGGTTTACAATATTAGAGGGGGGTGTCTAAAACGTACCCCATATTGCAGGTCCCCCTTCAACCCCCCCACCCCCCACCCCCCTTCAGCCCCCGGAATGTTTCCTGGGGGCGGTTTTGACATCCTATAATGTCAATATGGAATGAGCAGATTACCGATATTGTATATCGTCCATGAATGATCTTCGCCCTGTAGCACTTACCTCTGCTGTGATGAAAGTATGTGAACGCGTGGTCCTCTGTAAATTGGAAAAGGTGGTAAAAGATTACCTCGATCCATTACAGTTTGCTTATAGGAAAAACAGGAGTACTGATGATGCGGTTTTATACAGTTTAGAAAATATATACTCGCATTTAGAAAAAAACAGGAAGTACTGTAAGAATTATGTTCTTTGATTTTTCCAGTGCCTTTAACACAATACAGCCATTTACTTGTTCAAAAACTTTTAAACATGAAACTACCGTCATACGTTATTTCATGGATTTTTGACTATCTTACAAGTAGACTTCAATATGTAAGGCTAAATGGATTACTGTCATCTGCTATTAGAACAAACACTGGTGCACCTCAAGGTACAGTTTTAGCACCCTTTTTGTTTGCGCTGTATACAGCTGACTGTAGAAGCACTGATGAGTCATGTCCTGTAGTAAAATTTGCGGATGATACAGAACTGGTTGGAAAAATTAGTAACGATGAAGATGCAATATACCACAAGCAGATTGAAAACATTGTGAATTGGTGTGATAACAATTACCTGTATTTGAATGTTTCCAAAACGAAAGAGATGTGCATTGATTTTAGGAAGAATCTACATTAAAGGAGAAGCAGTAGAGAGAGTAGATACATATAAGTACTTAGGTGTTTGTTTGTTTTTTAGATAGTAAATTGAACTGGAAAGAGAATATCAACTCTGTGCTGAAAAAAGTGAACTCGAGAATGTATTGCATGACAAAGCTGAGATCATTTGGAGTAAATTCAGATATGCTAGTAACTTTTTATAATGCTGTAATATGTAGTATTATTATGTTTGGTTCTGTCTATTGGGGTGGGAATATTTCAAAATTAGATAGAGGGAGGTTGGAAAAGATTGTTAAAAAAAGCAGGTCATGTTGTGGGAAAGCCACTGGACAGTTTTAAGACTTTACACGAAAAGAGACCGTACAGAAAACTAATGCAAATATCAAACGATCCAATGAGACACTGCTTTGATAGCTTTGCTACAACAGGAGTGGAAGATTTTTACTTCCGAGAACAAATACAAACCGTTATAAAGCCTCGTTTTTACCCTCGGCTCTGTCAGTTTTTAATGAAAATTATACCAGTCATTAACTGAGTGTGCGCATGCGTCAAGACGTCTGTTTCTAACGGAGGGTTGGGGATGTGTCAACCTAATGATTTTTATTTAATTTGAGAGTTCTTACGTTTTGGTTTGACACAGAGAAAGCGTTATTCCAGGTAATTTTGGGTTTGCTATAACTAAGTATTAGTGTATGCAGATTGAGAGAAAGGGGGCGTATGTCTAAGAGTGTGTATGTGCGTGTGGTTCACGATTTAGAATTATTGAGATATGTTCTTCGTTATGCGATCGAACGACAGTTTTAATTTCCCACTGGGATTAATAAAGTATATTGTTATTGTTATGACAGATACTTCGGTGGTTATTCGGGGAGGGGCTGAGATAGAGAGGAAAGCGAGGGGTTGCGAGATTGTGTGTGTGTGTGTGTGTTTGTGTGCGTGGGGTGTGTGTGTGTGTGTGTGTGTGTGTGTGTGTGTGTGTGTGTGTGTGTGGTGGTGGCGGTGTGGTGTGCGTTGTGTGTGTGTGTGTGTGTGTGTGTGTGTGTGTGTGTGTGTGTGTGTGTGTGTGTGTGTGTGTGTGTGTGTATGCGTGCGTGCGTGCGTGCGTGTGCGCGCGCGCTCGTGTGTATAGTTGTGTTTGATAGGTGATATATCTTTATGGTAGAATTCAGTAGTTAAGGGTTGCTTTTTTCAAATGTATGTAGATGTTGTTTTGTGATGAGTTGTTTGTACTGAGCAGCGAGTTTAACTCGGCTTAGAGAATTGCGCGTTATAAGAATGATCTATTATTATTAGCTGTAATAAACACACATATTATTGAATGCAACATGTTTGAAAAAGCAAACGGAGGACTTACTAAATAAATACACGAATGAGCATCAACGGAAAGACGGGCAAACAGACAGGCACCCCACCCCAATTTTTTAATTTTTTAAACAACAACAAGACGTTGACCAATCCACATGTGTCAAATGATGTATTACGAAAATGAAGACACATAGAGAAATAATTTATAATAAAGAGGAGTAAACATACACGAGTTTGTATGTTAAACAATAAAGAAACCAATACGACAGAAGAAGGGAAACACACACACACACACACACACACACACACACACACACACACACACACACACACACACACACACACACACACACAAAGACAACAACAACAACAACAACAACACAAAACAACAACAACAACAACGACGACAACACATTAACAACAGCAGCAAAAACAATAATGATAATAAAAAATAATAACAACAACTGTGATAGAATAATAATAATAATGAAATATTTAGTAATTATATAATCAGATATTAACCGCAATTACTACTATCAATAATAGTGAAACAACCAAAAAGAAATAAAAGGAAGAAAAATATTAGGAAGAAATATATTGAGAATGAAACGAGCAATTATTAAGTTGGTTTTGCACATTTTTGCACAGTTGATTGCCTAGATAAATGAGACAATGATTAACACAGTAATTGTATGGAGAAATGCATTGTAAAAATAAATAAATAACAAAGCCAAAACAAAATATATACACAACAATGAATACATAAATAATTACACGAACGATTATAAGTATCTGATTACATGATAAATGTATAAGTAAATAAAACATTGATAGATATTAAGCACGAAATCGGTAAGTATGTGATAGAAATACTTCAGTGATGAATGAATTAAATGGACCTGGCATTTCACCAATAACATAGGCTAAACCAGACACGTACGCCTTAAAAAACAAAAAAAAACAACAACAACAAAAAACTCATGACCTGGAGTCCACGCCGCGTTTAGTTATGTTTGACATTTAAACGATAATAGAGAATACAAAGGAACAAAGATAAAAATGGATACGTCAGATGAATGTAAAGGTAGAAGTCGACGAATGCCGTTATAAAAGTCCCCCTTCCTTCTGAAACAAACAATTCAGAGCTCAAGAGCTGTGTGAAAGTCGAGGTGGCAGTCCAGAGCTCCCCGTTACTAATAGTCCTTATGGTCTCTGTGGACGTAAAGCCACACTGAACTGCAACAAACCGAGTATTGTGTCTTCGCCGACAGAACTCAGACAACGGCGCATGACTCCCCACCATTTGTTGTTTTGCGACAGAAGTTAGTGTATGACTCACTAACTTCATTGCAGTGTGACTTTGTGACACACGGCTGGTCAGCAGATGGATCTAGGTTCGATTCGCTCGAATAATCAGTTCTTGGTAATTAGCGCCCATACCACCGTGAAGGTCAGATCAGGACGAGACACGCTGCATGACAAGTAAATGTCTCGCTCACAGTTTCAAAAAACATAGAGAGTTCAACTACACAGCCAACGGCAAATATAGCAGAAGCAGAAAGTCTGATATTTTCCCTGTTGCTTTAATCTGGCGAAGTCATGTGCGCTGACACCAGCAGAAAATTACAGATCACAGGGGCATCGAGGTGGTGGTAGGAATTCCCTCCATCCCCATCGTTGTTGTGGCACAGGTAATGTACAACAGACTGGAGGCCTGGACAGCAATATAGGAGTGAAGCGACTGCAAGTTGAAAGGCCGTGTGTGAGCAACGAACAAATCAGCAAGGGGTTACCCTACTGTTGACTCGAGCGTGCTTGACGCGTGTTCTTCGTTATGAAGCCTTGATAATTGTAAGACCAGTCTAACATTACTTACGTGGAAAGACTTTAAATAAAAAGGAAGAAGAAGAAGTTATGAAGTCTGTTTGGTCGGCATCGCAGTCACATCGACTGCTCGGTGCCTTGGTTGCTGTTGGACCAGCAGTCTTGTTCATTGCCGGGTTAACTGCAGGTTTGAACACAAGCAGTGCCAACAACCAGGGTCGATATGACCCGACACATGGCAACAACGAGGAACAGGGAGTCAGGAACACCACACAGGCAAAGGAATCAAATGATGACATGTGGACTTTCAACACTGTCGGAATTCCCAACACGGGCGGCAACGGTCTCCCGCTGTTTCACCCTTCAGTGACCACTGGATTTGAGGAGCAAGGAAACGACGGCACGTTAAAGAAGGAAGTGAACACCTCACATTACAATCAGTCAACAGTTGCTAATACGACCTCGGTTACGCCATACAACCAGTCAACTGTTGCTAACACAACCACAGTTTCACTATACAATCTTTTAACCGTCGCTGAGACCACGCCAACAATTTTAAAACGCATTGAGTCAGCAGCTAACAAAACAAGAACTTCACCATCAGGTTGGTCAACAGATGATAACACTGCGACAACTTCACCACACAGTCGGTCAGCAGGTGATAACACTGCGACAACATCACCACCCAGTCGGTCAACAGATGAGAACACTGCGACAACTTCACCACACAGTCGGTCAAATGTTTATAGCTCGACAAAAATTTCACCTCACAGTGGGTCAACAGTTGACAACACAACTATTACTGTTGCACCATACAGCCAGTCAACAGGTGCTGATCCAGTGCGATATTCAGTTCAACCCAAACACTCAGCGATTATTGGTCCAACTGCAGGAATTTCACAGACCGGCCACCAACCCGGGGTCACAACGAGAGCTAACGTCCAGCACAGCAATCCAGGGACGGTCGGCACGGAAACCAGCGGCGATCTTGTCACTCCGGCCCAACCAACAACTTTGCCTCCTCACTTCTGCACGACGAATGAAACCGACAATGCTTACATCGCTGATACTGTCCGTCACTTCACGAATACGGACTTCCTGAAATGCGATGTCTTGACGCGCAATGAGAAATGCAAGTGCTCCAATAAGTATTGCTTAGGAACAAAGGCAGTCTCAGTGTATGAAAAAGATGCTTTACTCGAATTCACTAGAGACAGTCAACATCTAGATCTTGATAGGTTACGTCGGCAACGCCCAACTGTGATATAAACGCCAACAAAAACGGGGAGAGCACACACAAAAAAAGGAAACCAAACAAAAACAAACAAAACAACAACAACAACAGCAAAGAAACAATATTATATATAAGAAACAACAACTAAAAGCAACAAACCAAAAGCAAATAAACAAGCAAAAAGCTCTCAAAATTACCCCGAAAATATGCAGATTGTGTGCATGTCTATGACCTAATAAATAAGCGTTCTTTTGAACCTTTTATGTGTTAGGATCAAAAGGCTCTCAGTTTCGTATCGGACTGCGCAGACTCTTACATGGCATGCGAGTAAATACACGGTACATAAACTTTATGTATTTACTCGCAGGTAAGTTACCGGAGGCAACTCAGGTCTTTGTTGTTGTGTTTGTGTGATGTCTTTTCGAGCGCTAATTAACTCTTTTGTGTGGTGACGAGCTAGGTTTTACAGAAGAATCCAGGTATAAATCCTTTGTTCAGAATTATGACTTTGATATTCTGCTCCAGGTAGTTTCTCATATGGCTGCGGATGATGTGTTCCTGTAGCTTACAGGTTACAGACGTTAGAAATATAGGGTGATAGTTTTCAGCGAGATGTTTGTCACCTTTCCTGAATATGGGGCAACGTCGGTGTTTGTCCATTCCTCTCGAAGACATCCTTTGTCCACTTATCTCTAGAAGATATATACCTCACACCGTCAGCTGGTTGGGGTGCGCATTGTGCAAGGACTTGATTCAGGATGTTTCCTGGGCCGCCAGACTGGACGGTCTGGATTTTCATGAAGGGCATTTCAGTAGCACACCAATCGGTCTGGATTTTCCTGAGGAGCATTTCAAGAGCACATTCGGGGGTCTGGAGATTTCTGAGGAGCAGATTCGGCGGTCTGGAGTTTTCTGAGGAGCGTTCCAAGAACACATTCGGCGGTCTGGAGTTTTCTGAGGAGCATTTCAAGAGCACATTCGGCGGTCTGGATTGTGATCTTTAAACACGGAAAGGGTTAAAACAAACACGCTGATTTTATTAGGATAACACTAAAAAATGCATAAAGTTTAAGGATAAACCCCTTTGTCTGAGAAACAGCAGAGACATAAACGATGATAAAAGAAAATTGTTTACTTCTATTTCAATTATTGTTGGTGGGGTGTCTGGTGCTGTGTTGTCCTGTTCAAATTAATGTTTTTGGGTTTGATTTTCATTTTTTTATAATCATCCGTGTGTTTGGATCTGATTTCATAAAGCTATCAGTCAATTTAAACTATGAATTCTGTCATTGAGTTGTGTTGAGAGACCGGTGGGCCGAATAGGGTTGAAGTTCTTTCTAAATGATGAATACAGATATGAACTGGTAAACCAGTATGTCTGCCTTGTCCTTGTACTCATCGAAGGGTCTTTCTTTTGATCTCAAGGGTGCTATGCCAGTGTTGGCCTACTGCTTCGAACAGACGTATCGCCCCCCAAAAACAACAACAACAACAACAACAACACACACACACACACACACACACACACACACACACACACACACACACACACACACACACACACACACACACACACACACACACACACACAACAACAACAACAAAAAAAAACACTCTTGCGTTGTTCCCCGGTCCTCCTTTGATGACGTCAATGAGATATTTCCATTCCGCTTTCCTGAATTGGCATTTGATTCACTCTAGGTGAACCTGTAGTTGGCCTTCTTCCTCCCGATCATTTTGCGGTGACATCTATTCAACCGTGGAAGTTTGAGCCTGTTAGAGTGCAGCACTGATGGGATGTGGTGCCGATGGCCTCTTGCAGATTGTTCTTGAAGCAATCCCACAGCTTCTTGGAGTTCTTTCCTTCCCTAAAGAACGTGTCGACCTTTTTCGAAATGCCAGATGCCACTTACTGATCACCTCCCAGTATGCTTTGCCGATGCTGCACAGCTTGTTTGGGGGTCGTTGGGTCTGGTCGGGTCTTACTCAGAAGTCGCTGACGACAATATGATGGTCGGACAAGCCAGGGATGTTCAGGATGCTTTCAGAGTGGCTTTCAGCTCTTTCAAATGATTTCACTTGTTGTGAATACCAGATCCAGTCTGTTGTCTCCTTTGGTAGGTGATTCTGTACAAGGAGTCAAACAAGACGGCGCACGACCTTAGCTGGAAAAAGAAAAACCAAAAATGGCGACGTCAAGGCTGGCAGACTTGCAAAGCGTTCTCAAGTATAACAAAGTCTAAGTAATTTTGACAAACATTAAAAAACAACATTTTTTTTGGACAAGTTAACGCAGTTTTTGTTTGTTTGTTGTCATGTCTCTCCCTTTCATGTCAACAGCCTTACATAGTAATAGTTGCAGGTTAATTGTTCCATGGTCAGTAGTTTTGCATGCCGGTAGTCTTTAATCAATAGTTCCAATGGCCGATAGTCCCACATGTCTATGACCCTACAATGCAAACTGACCTCATATTGGTGAAACTCGATACTTCTAAGTGTCCTTAGTCGCCTACCACACTTCTACGTCGCTTTGTATTTGCAACAATAGATATCTACGGACTAAAAGAACAATAAAACCATGCCTGGGAATTGAATTCATTTACTTGTATCTTGGGACATAATAATTATTACAATGTAGCCGGCTTATTTAGAGCCATTTTGATGACAATACTCAGCTCATGCCATACCAAATCTATGTTCAAAATTCCTTCCTTCCTTTTGCCTTATATTTGTAAACTATTGAAAGTGCCAGCGGGAGTAATATAAACTTTGCTCTATTCGCCACATGGTTTCGAAAGAAAACACGAATCCAAAAGAATTCTCTAAGGTTTCCATACTCAGTTGAAACACCCATAGTCAGAATACCTTCATAACAAACGGCCAACGGTGGGAGAAAGAGATTCAGGTTGCCATACGGTGCTCTTGACCATGATCTGTGTTCAACAAAAGGCATTGACCTTTTAACCGGCTGTTTTGAACAAATCATAGTCAAGCGTGCCTGATGCCATTGTCAGCAAATAAATGTACTACATACAGCAAAAATTAACAATGAGCAAGCGACGAAGATAAAAACTAGCTGCTATAAAACTACAACATGCATCCAGTCCATGTTAACACCAGCTGGTGACTTGAATCAACCAGCCGGTGACAATTCTTAAGCACACTCAACGAGCAAGTACTATACCAAGACTTATGACGTGCTCCAGAAAGACGTACTTAGTTTGCTCAATTCTCAACTCTCTCTCTCTCTCCTCTCTCTCTCTCTCTCTCTCTCTCTCTACCCCACCACTCACCCACCACTCCACTACTCCTCCACACACACCACACACACACACACACACTTACGCACGCCTCCAAACTTCGCTAAACTAGTAACCACTACTCAATCAGTTCAAACTTTCTGCGTTTATAGAAGACGAATAAATATTCCTGATTCCTGATCCTTGATCAGATAGCTATATAATAACTATTGTGCCTTTCAAGGCGGAACTATCCACACACAAAAACGGCTACCATGTACTATTACTGCCTAAAGTTGATACCAGTGACATTGTCAAGTTGTTCACTGTATACTGTAAGATAATGCTTTATTGTCTTGTAAAATGAAATTCGGTGTGTGTGTGTGTGTGTGTGTGTGTGTGTGTGTGTGTGTGTGTGTGTGTGTGTGTGTGTGTGTGTGGTGTGTGTGTGTGTGTGAGTGTGAGTGTGTGATTGTGTGTGTGTGTGTGTGTGTGTGTGTGTGTGTGTGTGTGTGTGTGTGTGTGTGTGTGTGTGTGTGTGTGTGTGTGTGTGGTGTGTGTGTGTGTGAGTGTGTGTGTAGTGTGTGTGGTGTGTGTGTGGTGTGGTGTGTGTGTGTGTGTGTGTGTGGTGTGTGTGTGTGTGTGTGTGTGTGTGTGTGTGTGTGTGTGTGTGTGTGTGTGTGAGGAGTGTTAACTGTCTTTCTACTGTGCAGATTATGTTCCTTACAGCAGAGAAGATGTAAAAGGAACTGTTGTCTTTAAATTTCGGAAGACCAACATTACTGATATATTTCGTTGTAAAATCGGTATGTTTCTCTACAACAACGTGGTCATGCGGTTGGAAACCTTTGAGGCTGACAGCAAAGAACCTGTTTTCATCCAAGTGGCTTCATACGCTATACCTCATGGCAGACAATGGTTGCCTGTGCTCATATCTAGCGAAATGCAAACTCCTCTGCTAGTTCGATTTCGTGATGCTACATATTATTCGAAATTGTATATGCACATATATACGAAGTCGAGAGCGCCTCCTCGGAGTGTGACTGTCGTCCTCGTTCTCCTGTCTACGACGCAGATGCAGCAAACAGTTTTTGTCGAAAAGTTCTGTACTTCCCTAACAACAGGTAAGTCTTAAAACTGCAACGTCAGCAGTGACAATTAAAATATGGTCTTCGTTAACGAAACGAGTAACTATTATATCCTCAGTGATTGACTTTTTTGTTGTTGTTGTTTGTTTTGGGCTGTTAGCCTACTGCATTTAATCCAGATTTCATTCGGGCTATTATTATTGTGTCGCTGAACTTTGAGTGACTGGCGCAAATATCCAATCAGAAGGCACAGACGAGACACTCATTTTTGACTTGGTACAACTCACAGTCACTGCTTTCTGTCACGGAAGAACCCATTACGTTGCTTGATGGAACATTCTGCGGTGAGGTAAGTGCGTCGCGTTTCTTTAATAATGCAATTTAGGGTTAGTGAATCAGTGACAAAACGTACTCCGCTTTGGAATGGCAAAAAACATCCAACAAAGTCTTCGTCATAGAATCGATCACGAGGTTAAATGTGGCAGCCGTCAGTTTTTGGACCGACTGTGATGAACCCGCCCCTCCAAACAAAAACAACAGTAACGAACAAACAACACAGCAACAACAAAGACAACTAAATATAACCTCCCTTTTTTTCGAAATCTTTTTTAAAACTCTTCTTGTTGATGTGCTGATACTTTGGGAAATATTAAAACCTACGATATTAATAATTACTCTTTTTGATGACGTACTGCTGTTTTAGAAAATGTTACGATAAGACTATTATCGCCATGCATTAATAATTCCTCTTCTTGATGACTTACTGCTGAGTTGGAAAATGTTACATTAACATTAAGCGTTCTTTTCAAACTTTCATTTTAGTGTCAAAAATAAGACCAAGGAACTTTGCTTCTTTGACTACTTTTATAGGCGTTTTTCCCAGAAGAATGTTAGGGTCTGGGAAAAAAACAACGTACTGTTGATGGAAATGAATACAGACCGTCTTGGAGGTGGAGAACTTGAAGCCGTTCTCAGACACCCACTTCTGAATGCTGTTTACACACAGCTGCGTAGCTCTCTCCACTCTGTTTAACGTCTTTCCACTCACACACAAAGCAAAGTCGTCCACAAACAAGGAGCAATCCGTACCTTTCAAGACAGCTTTAACAATGTTGTCCAACTCAGCAATAAGTCATCAAGAAGAAGAATTATTAATGCATGGCGATAATAACTCATCCCACTCAGACTGCAGCTAAGGATTCCTTTGTTGGCGACATCTCGTTGAGCTTATCCCATTCTCAGACCTAAAACCACGCACAAATAAATATATATTAGAACTGTGGCAGTCTGAGTCATGGTTTCTGTGGACGTTAAGCACTATGTTTACGTTTCTGAGTGGGATGAGTTCCCGGAAAATAAATTACATAAGATATTCCCAGTGTTAAAAGAATGTATTGTTTGTCCTCGGACAAACAGAAAAGAAGAGACTGTGATGGCCCAATTGCACAATGGCCATTCTTTTTATTGAAGGGTGAGGAACCGCCAATATGCATTGGACATGATAAACGTTAAACCATAGAACATATTTTACTTACTTGTTCGGATTTTATTGAAATAAGAGGGAGCCACTTTACAGCTAAATCACTGCGTATGTTGTTTCAGGATATTTCGCCTGAGATTTTTAACGTTTTGAAAGAAATTAATATTTTTGGAAAAAATCTAAATTTGATATCATTTTTAGATATGTTTGTGTTATTCACCTTTTAAGTATGGTTTTAAAAGTGTATATATACCAATTTTAAGACGTACACACTATTAAAAATATATATATAATGTCAGATGTGTACCGCCCTGATATAACCGTACCGGCTGACTGGGCGTAAAACACCAACTTACTTACTTGCTTCAAACTTTTATGCGTTTGGATCTTGTTTCAGTACGCTAGCAATCAATCTTGTTCCAGATTTTTGTTACATTAACCCTATTATCGCCATGCATTAAGAATTACTCTTCTTGTTGACGTACTGCTATTTTTATATTTTTTATATGAACGCTATTATCGCCTCACATTAAGAATTACTCGGCTAGGTAGTCTTTGCCATTGCCATTAACAGACTATAGCTAGTCTGTCGTACTTTGACAAATAACAATAAATCCCACAAACCGACTTTTGAGAAAAATCTATTTTTTTCTGTTTCAGTTCATATCTTTTGATAAATGTATCCCTCTATAAACTGATTGTGTCACATAAATTTCAGTTATACCAAACATATACTTTTTTAAATGACGTTAGAAACAGTTATATGGACATAATGTCTATTGCCATGTTCACTGTACGACAGACAGTTAATGAGAAAACAGACAAAGAGTAGCAAGTCCAGTAAAGCACAGTGTAGTCTCTATCTCTGTCTCTCCTTAAAAAACAAACAAACAGTAACTGTACTTACTTCTTTCTGCCACGGTTGTTGCCTACGAACTTATCTAAATTAATGATAATGGATGCTTAGAGCGCCTAACCCGCACAGGCCCTAAGCGCTTACATATTCTTTAAATGCATTCAAAATTCAACGCATACAACACGAACGCATGCCCACGTTGACACCGGGATCTTAACATTTAAACTGACTTCAATGTCACCAAACACGGCAGAGTTGATTAGGACTGGTGATAGCTGTTGTTGGAGTTCGAGTCAGTGTTGCCTGCACACTCCGAGCATCGCTTTCCGGCACCTTCCTCCAAACTCTGCCAGATTTAGTTACGCCACTGAAGGAGCACTCTTTATCTCCGCGCATCTGTCCAGCGACGCGGTCAGCACCCTCCGAAAGGTTTGGGTACTAATATGACTGTAGAAGCAACCTAGCGCCCAAGCACCCACGTAAACATGAGACGCATCCACCCCGGGTAAAAAAAGAGTTCCGTCTCGATTCGAACGATTGTGGTTTTATTTGTGCTGGTGTAAACTTTGTTGGCGGCTATAAATGACACGCCTTTTTTATTTGAGTTGTTTGTAACCAACATACTACTGTTTGAGCACCAACGAAAAACAGCTCGTTAGCTGACAGTTTTCAGGACCCTATGGCGTAACTAAATACGGCAGTCGTTGAAGGAAGTATGTGGTAAACCAGTACTTGGCGTTTGTGTTGCCTGTTGCCTTCGCAATCCAGCAGCAGGAACCCAGCCATCATCGGGCCGTGTACGGCAGTGGTCACCGGCCCGATTGAGTTTTGCCTGTCGGGCCGATAGCAACTGTTGTTATGCGACGACGATGGACCGATGAAGAGACGACAGCTTTCTGATTATGATGTCACCATGCCGACGGTGGCAACGACGTCAGCGTACCGACACCGGGCAGATAACACAATTTATTCAGATGACGCCGGAATGCACACACAGACACACATACAATCACAGTTACAATGCTGTTTATGTACGTATTTGTTAGGAAGCTCGTGACTAAAGCATGTACCATATACATGAAAAGATTTACGCTCATTCGTTTCGTAGTTGTAAAATCGTTGTCTCTTGGTGTAAAGGATTCAGCTATGATGAAGTGATGCTTTATGTCCTCAGATGTCAGTTGACATATTAGGGACAAGTTGTGACCAATGCCGAAGCAGGGTGCAATAAATCTTTACGTCCACGGAAACCAGAAGACTCGTTAGGACGGACAGTCCAGGACATCCACCTCGACTCTCACACAGCTCCTCAACCATGCAAAGGATTCAGCTATGTCCTTTCGGGTATTATAGTTAAACCTGAAACACCCGAGTAAGATCAGGCACACAAAAATGAAGACATAGCCGCTTTTAACATTGAGCCAGCTTTTGTTTGGAATTTGGTGGCTTGTTTCTGAAACCGGCATAGAATTTAGTTTTAATGAGCCGAGTGCGGCTGGTGGCCGAGACATTAAAATGATTTGAACTAAGTAATTTGCTGGACAAAACATGAAACCACTTAGCATGCAATTACTTGATTTGTGCAAAAATTCAAGTGAGTGTGTGTGTGTATGTGTGTGTGTGTGTGTGTGTGTGTGTGTGTGGTAGGAGAGAGAGAGAGAGAGAGAGAGAGAGAGAGAGAGAGAGAGAGAGAGAGAGAGAGAGAGAGAGAGAGAGAACTCGAAAACTTTATTTTACAAGGGTTGTAGTTTAGGTTCTGTCAGAAACCTGTCTAACAACTAGTCTTTGCTGAGCTACTGATGAGTAAACGTAAAATGATATGCATCATTTATATGCATATAGGTATGAATGAGTGAGAGAAATTTTATACATAAGAATTGCCACACAAAACACAGAGAGAGAGAGAGAGAGAGAGAGAGAGAGAGAGAGAGAGAGAGAGAGAGAGAGAGAGAGAGAGAGAGAGAGAGAGAGAGAGAGAGAGAGAGAGAATGTATGGCTCACGAATGTATCAAATAAGTTGTTGTTGTCGTTGTTGTTGTTGTTAGTAACTATTTACGGTAGAACTCTGGTATAAAAAGTCGAACACAGCGACAACATAGAACCGCGCTCACTAACTTGACCTCGGGGTCAACCGCTTTGGCACATAGTCTTACCATGCCTTGCGTTCCAGTGTTCCCTCATCCTTTGCTGTGACTCACTTATAATCCTTTATTTACAGCTCACAGACTCACAGTCTCCACACTCACTGTCTTTGTAGTAGCCTACTCAGAATATCCAACACTAACATTTTAATTCCCTTTGAATGTCGTCTGCTTTCCTCTATGGCGTGTTGTCCTGAGTAGCTTCCCTTCAGTCGCACGGTTTAGTTTGTACTGTGCTGTTTAGGGGCTGTATTGTTGTTGTAATGCTTCGTGTACAGCGCTTTGAGCCTCAATCTCACATATATCAAAAGAAGGACTCTGCGCATTTCAAATGCATTTATTATTATTACTCGATTTAGGACCAAAAGTTTTTGAGGTATGGGACATTATTTTAGTGACACAAAAGGAACGACAGCATAACATAAACAATCGTTTGGACATTTGCAGTTGTTGTTTTAAAAAAATTTTTTAAGGGCTTGGATATAACCGGAGTGTTTAGGTCGGTCAAACTTGTCCACAACTTTTGTGCTGGCTTCTTTGCAGGTTTCTGGCAAACTCCCTTCTGGGATGGCGTCACACGCTACCTGCCGCGCGACAGGCCTTGGCTTGAATTCGAGCTGAACATACCAGAGGATCACAGCGTCATGATTTCTTTTGAGCAGCTTGGTGTGGGACTGGGACCGATGCTTCGCATGCGCTGCCCTCGTGAAAATATGGTGGAAGTTAAGGTTCCCAGCCAGCCTTCACTTTTTGAAAGATACTGTGACAACACCAAAAATACCTTACCAAAGTTAATAGCCAGCGCTTCAAAAGTACTTATCGCTTACCAACTGACGTTCAACCCGTTACATGTTAACACTGGGTTTAAGCTTCGTTTTTCTTTTCATAAAAAACCTGCAAGGATAGACTTCTTCAAGGACACAAAGCAGTTTAACTGTTCCGGGCGGTACTGGCCTCAATTCAAGCAGCACTTCCCTTGCAACCTGGAGAGGGATTGTGATGGTGGTGAGGACGAGGCTGAGTGTCCCTACATGTCCAGACAAAGATGTGGTCAGAACTATATGGCTGTCGCCGGAACCTGCTTTTTTCTTGAGCGTGGTGACAGACTAAGGTCGTGGAGCGAAGCAGCTAAGTCTTGTTCTCGTTACAACCAGCACCTGCCAACCCTCAACACACGGGAAGAGTGGGAAGAGTTTCAGCGCTTGCTGGATTATAAAAAAGGACTAGTTCCCTTCGTTGGACTTACGCTCGGCCTTTCCAGACTTCCGAATATGTACGTGCCTGTGTGTGTGTGTGTGTGTGTGTGTGTGTGTGTGTGTGTGTGTGTGTGTGTGTGTGTGTGTGTGTGTGTGTGTGTGTGTGTGTGTGTGTGTGTGGTGTGTACGCGCTCTGTGTGTGTGTGTGTGGTGGGGGGGGGGGGGGGGGTAGGTGTGTAGGCAGGTTGAAATCGATTGTTGGTAGAGAGATGGGCACAAAGCTTATAAAAAACCAAATTCCTCCCTCTTTCATGTCAGTCATAAAGAATGTAGCGCCTAGTATTACAACCCCCACCCCCACCCCCCCACCGCCCCTTCCTTCCACTTTTTATGTTATATATCAAGAGTTTAAAAGGAGACATAATACTTTTGTTTTTTCCAGTGTCGTGTTATTTGCCGGCTTAGTCTATACGATAAACCATTAAAGTTTATCTCGGTAAACTACTTTGCAGCGCTGCGAATTCTGACCTAACAAACAAAGGGAGTTAATTAACGCGCAGAAATACCTCATATGAACACAAAGACCCAATCGCCTACGTCCTAACGAGCCTTATGGTTTCCGTGGACGTAAAGCAATATTGAACCATGCTTCGGCATTGGTCTCAGCTTGTCCCTAATATGTCAACCGACGTCCGAGGATATTAAGCAACGCAACCGAACCGATCGCGTACGGAACTCACCAAGCATACGAGAAAACGTGTGGCCGGCTGTTTTGAGTGTGTGTGTGTGTGTGCGCGCGCATGTGTGTGTGTGTGTTTGTGGGTAAGAGAGAGAGAGAGAGAGAGAGAGAGAGAGAGAGAGAGAGAGAGAGAGAGAGAGAGAGAGAGAGAGAGAGAGAGAGAGAGAGATTCATATTTATTCTAATATATTTAGAATAGAATAGCAACTGATCGCGGTGATGTTGGCCTGCACGCGCCCGGCATGGCAACAAGAGTATTTATTATAAGTAGTACAACAATACGTCACATCATCATTGATATGACGTCATAATTTTATGAGGTCAGTGTTTTACGTCGGGGACTATCAGCTCGGGGTTAAATAAATTTGTAATAACAGACCGCAGACATACTGTCTTTTGAACAAACAAGAACAAAGTTTTAAAAAGTAATGAAACCCTTGTACAATACACGGAGTAAGTACATTTATAATATTTATTGGTTTCAGAATGTAGTTGAATTGTTGCTATTCTTTTGTGAATAGAATTATTAATCAAATTCTTGTAGCATACACGGAGTAAGTACATTTATCATATTTACAGATTTGAGAATGTAGTTGAATTGTTGCTATTCTTTTGTGAACAGCATTATTACAATGAAAAACAAACAAAAATAGCTGGCCGTTGATCAACAATGCTGCGTTGCACCGTTCGGAATATCCTACACTGTGCCTATGGATAGATTGAATGAGTCATTGAGCGGTTGAACTGAAGGAGTTTGGGGGTGTTCTGTAAGTTTACATGTAGATGGATTGGTGGTTGGACATTCGCAAGATGTATTTTGAATTTTGAATGTAGTTTGTCAGCTTTTGGTAGTCTACATGAACGTAACAGAGCGATATTTTGTGGGGCTTGGTATCCTCAGAAGCCATGCTAACATTATGTAGTTTATGTGCTTGCTAATATTTGGTCAAGAGTTGAATCATTATACTTAATTGTATTTAACATGCTGTTTTGGGGGGATTTCTTCATTAGAATTTAGATGTAGTCTTGGTTATTAGTGCACCAGTTGATCATAGACATTGTTATGAAAGTGGGTGGATGTAATAAATGTGATGTTTGGTATTTTGCAGTATTATGGTGACAGACTTTTGTCCCCTAAGTAGTAGAATGTAATACGTCGCGTTATCAATGACGTATATAATTTTATGAGAAAAATGTTTTTACGTCATGGACCATCAACTGGAGGTCAGACAATGCCCTAACAAACCGGCAATTTTATTATTGCAATCAACAGCAGTATACTTTTGTGAAACTGGTAAGGTATGTGCATCTATCCGTTTTCTGAATGTGATACTGATATTTCTCTATGGGATCTGACAGGTTTAATTTAATGATTCATTTACTTGTTTTTTGTTTTGTTTTTTGTCTTATGTATGTATTCTATTATTTTGCCATTTCATTTCTTTGGTGGTTATAATCATGGTCCATGCGGCTGTGAAGTCGGCTTTGTAACCTTTTGCCTGCTGTCATATTTTGGAATATATTATGGTCAACATTGTTCCTTGTAAGATTGCTTCGTGTATCGAACTGGACTGTTTTATCAGATAGACACTGCTCAACCCTGTCAGCTTTTAAAGCCAAACTGAAAACCTTCCTCTTCTCACAGTATTTCCACCCCAACTGATATCAATACCCAGTTTCTGCTACAGTCAGTGTGTGTGTGTGTGTGTGTGTGTGTGTGTGTGTGTGTGTGTGTGTGTGTGTGTGGTGTGTGTGTGTGTGTGTGTGTGTGTGTGTGTGTGTGTGTGTGTGGTGTGTGTTCCATATAATACCTTATGTAAATTGTTTTGGTAGGTGCTCTACATGTGTATAAAATATTGTATTTAGGTTAATATGTATCATGTGAGCGCTCTGGGCGTTGATGAGCGCATGATAAATGTAAATTATTATCATAGTAAGTTACCTTGTGTTAGATATGTTTCTGTTCCCAGTGTTTGTCTTGATTTTTTTCTCTTTTTTGTTTTGTTTTGAAGGAGTCTAGGATTCCCGCTATTTTATACTCCTGATACAATGCTGGTTGGCAAGTTGTCTTATAGTTGACTGTCTGTCTGTCTGTCTGTCTGTCTGTCTGTCTGTCTCTCTGTCTCTGTCTCTGTCTCTCTCTCTCTCTCTCTGTCTCTCTCTCTCTCTCTCTCTCTCTCTCTCTCTCTCTCTCTCTCTCTCTCTCTCTCTCTCTCTCTCTCTCTCTCTCTCGATCGACAGGGTAATAACTACGAACACGGGGTCTACCAATCTTACTTCTGTGACTTTCAAATAAAAGTCACGGGTCTAATCAATGCTGGTGCCCAGTCTCTTGTGTATCAACGAACCTGCTAGTGGCGTGATAATTAATTGCAATCCACCATCCCGGCAACATGCATAAATATAGTGCATCTATTTTTTTGCACTTTGATCGAAAATATTGGCATTTATTGTAATAGGTGCTGTTTGTTTTGTGTTTCAGGGTTACTTTAATATCACTTTAATATAATCTATTATCAATTTATTAGCAGTCTATTAGCGATTCATTTTCATTCCATAGTATTTCAAATTCGTTACCCAATCATTTAGGCTACTTCCAAAAAGAAAATAATTATAATTAAATAATTGTGAACTCTTAACCCCTGCCTTGTCTTTTGTTATTCGGAATAACAAAACAAAAACAAACAAGCAAACAAACAACAACAACAACAAGAACAGAAACAACAAAAACTACAAAAAACAAAAACAAAAAAACAAAAACAAAAAACAACAACAACCAGCCAACCAACCAACAACAACAAAAAAAGGTTGCAAACGCAAGGTTCATAAACTCCACCATATGTACATCTTCACTTAATTCTGACTTAATTGTGAAGCTGGGAATACTTTTAAATAACTAGGAGCCGAAAACTGTCGGGGTTTTATATACGTACAAAAATGAACTGCTCATATGACGAGTCACACTGAAAAACAACACAAAAATGTGGCGCTTTTGTCGAAAGGGTAACTACCCCAGTGGGGAGGGGAGGGCAGATGGGGAGTGAACAAATAAATTAAAAGTTTTGTTTTCAAGCTCGTCAAGGGAATCCTTCGAAAGCTTTTTTCTTCAGAGGCTCTGCACAGCGATCTCGGTTCAGTTCAGCTCAGTTCAATATAGAATCTATACGCTCGGAAAAGCCCATGTGCGTTCCACCCCGTCACCGAGAAGTTTCCCCAGTGTTGCCTTTGAAACAATTCCAATGTTCGTCTGACTGACGATAGCCCTCTCTCGTCCTTTCAAGGAAGATCGTCTAGCGCTTTCTCTTTCCACGCCTCGCTCCTCCAGGCGATTGATGGTGTGATGTCCGTGGCTTTGAGCCAGAAGCTAGTGTCTCAAGCTCTTCAACACTTCAGATCGTCCGAGAAGCAAGCTACTTGTGAGGGTTGATCTACCCGCCAGTCTATCTGCTCGTTCATTTCCCTTCACTCTGGCATGTCCAGGGCAGTACACCCACAGGAGTTTCGAAGGTGGATGTCGACCATTAGCACATTACAGTCTAGGCTTCCCGTTCCAGTTTGTGCGATCTTGGAAATCCTCGAACCCCGTTTTGGACCTCTGATGAACGGGACTCTCTGGGGATTCCCTTGAAGAGTTCAATATAAAAAGACTGTGTAATCTCCATGTTGATCTATGCTGCCTACTGCGTGTTTCAGGTACCGCCATTTCTTTCAGTGGACTGATGCAAGTGTGGCCTATTACCTGAAAAGCGTCCAGACTTTTCGGCGTGAGGGATGCAGTCGCTGCGCCGTGATGAAGACTGTACGCAACCCACACGGCACACTGACTATGGACAGCTGCGAGACAAAACAATATGGACCCTTAATGTGTGAAGAGAAATCCTTTAAAAACCAAATAGTACGGATTTCAACAACAGGTACTCTCTCTCTCTCTCTCTCTCTTCTCTCTCTCTCTCTCTCTCTCTCTGTGTCTCGTCTCTCTCTCTCTCTGTGTCTCCGTCTCTCTCTCTCTGTGTCTGTGTCTCCGTCTCTCTCTCTCTCTCCCCCTCCTGCAAGCACACATACACATATGATCACACTCGCCCACACATACACGTACACACCCACACCGAAACACGCACGCACGCACTCGCACGCACGCACCCACGCACGCAAGAGCTCACGCACGCACGAAAGCACGCGCGTGCGCGCGAGCGCGCACACACACACACACGGAAATCGTACCACCAAGGCCATATTCAGAACTACTTCAGCTGTCAAAATATTGCTTGAAAAGCAAGTCGGACTACTTTAAACTCGTGTTTCAGTGAATGGTGTTAACAAAGGCCAGGAAAAGTGTCCGAAAGGTCACGTGACGCACAGTTTCTTATTGTGTGACTTAAAGAGCGACTGCTGGGCTGAAACCCACGTGTCTTGTGACGCATCTCTGGCGCCACTTCCGCCTATGTTTGAATGCAGCAAAGGCGCGGACCGCGTGCCATACACGTTGGTGTGTGACCACCGCCCCGACTGTAGTGACGGAGAGGACGAGCAATTCTGTGAATTTTCACCTTGTCCTGAATGGACGTGTAAAAACCGTCAGGTAATTTAATTCACCGTTGTTTTGAATCTACTGTAGGAAATTCAAACTATTTAGTACTTAATAGGTTTGACACATAATAGGTGTGCGTGTGTGTGTGTGCGTATGTGTGTGTGTGTGTGTGTGTGTGTGTGTGTGTGTGTGTGTGTGTGTGTGTGTGTGTGTGTGTGTGTGTGTGTGTGTGTGTGTGTGTGTGTGTGTGTGAGGTGTCTTGTTCATTTATGCTATCTTTATCATCCTTTTTCAGTATTAATGTTTTGATTAATAGCAATACTGTTGCAAGGGCGGAGATGTCAGTAGGCTTTAGTGCTAATCTCCCCGTCCCCCCTCTCTCTGTTTGTGTGTACGGGCTTTTCGTATGACTGTTTCACACACACACACACACACACACACACACACACACACACACACACACACACACACACACACACACACACACACACACACACACACACACACACACACACACACACACACACACACACACACACACACACACACACACACACACACACACACACACACACACACACACACACACACACACACACAGAGGGAGAGAGAGAGAGAAAAAAAGTAGATCTCGGTCTTCAGTGTATCCTGTATACTCAGAAGTGTGACGGGTTCGAGGACTGCTACGACGAAAGTGACGAGAAGTATTGCAGCCCAATGCCGTTCAACCTGACGTCCTTCAACACGATTCCCCCGCCAGCGCTCGTCCACCTAGACGGTAGAGGCTACTTCACGCTTTCCCCCCTAGAGGGCGCTCTCCGTCACACCAACGCAGCGCCATCTGGTGTGAACAGCTCTGCCGTCTGTCCAGAGACCCACTTCAGCTGCCCCGAGGTCATCTTCTACTGCCTCCCCGTCTACGTCCGGTGTAACGGCGTGTACGACTGTCCGGGCCACGAGGACGAGCTGCAGTGCCACACTTACACCTGTCCTGGCTTCTACCGCTGCCGGGGATCTACAGTGTGTCTGCACGTGGACCACCTGTGTGACGGGGTGTACCAGTGTCCGGAGAGAGACGACGAACTGTTGTGTGACCTGCACTGTCCCCCGGGTTGCACGTGCTATGGTTGGTCTTTCTTCTGCCAGCGACCTTTCGATGGGACAGACCAGCCCCTTCTACGTTTCCTTAATGCTGTCGGGAGCGGGATGCCACTGAGAGATCTGGTCGCCAATAAAATGTTGTTGTATTTAAACATCGCCCGATCGAAGCTTCTCCAAATGGAAGCACTGAACTCCGCCAATCTGCTGTATCTTGATCTCAGTGACAATTATATTTCAGTTGTGACGGGTGAAGACTTCAAAACTGTGACTACCAATCTGAGAGTCTTGATATTATCTGGCAATCCTATCAGCAGCATGTTCACTGATGTGGCATCGTCTTCACTGTCATGGCCCAAATTGCACACACTGGATGTGTCTAGAGTCGCTATGTTAACAATGGTGGTCGGAGACCTGGCCATATTTCCAAACCTTTGGACTCTGAACTTGTCTGATACTGGACTTGACGTCATGTCAGAAGCCGCATTTCAACCTATCCAACGGCTGCGCGTGCTAGATCTCCGTGGCTGTCCGATGACCTACTTTCCACAGACCATCTTCTTCAACCTGACTGCTCTGACCACTGTCCATGCCGACAACTACAAACTGTGCTGCCCGGCTACACTGCCTGCGGGTTTTAACCTGTTGAACTGCCACGCTCCGTCCGACGAGGTGTCGTCGTGTGGCGACCTGTTACAGTCTGGTGCATATCGCGTGTTCATCGCTGTCTCCGCCTCGTTGACTTTGGCGGGCAACCTTGTCAGCTTCGTGTACAGGGTTTTCATCAAGAGAGCAGACAACAGATCCAGCTTTGGCATAATTGTCTCCAGTCTGTGCGTTTCGGATTTTTTGATGGGGTTGTACTCCAGCATGATTGCTGTGGCTGACCGCTGGTACCTGGGGAAGTACCTGTGGAATGATATCACGTGGAGAAAGAGTGCCGTGTGCAAAGCTGCTGGATTCCTCTCCTTGCTGTCCACAGAGGTGTCGGCCTTCATCATCTGCCTCATCACCTTGGATCGTCTCCTGGTCATCCGCTTTCCCTTGAGACGTGAACTACACATGACTCCGCGCAGTTCCCTCATCACCTGTGGCTTGGCCTGGACTGTCGGTGTGGCTCTTGTCCTGGTCCCCCTGCTGCCCCCCACCTCACACTGGCAGTTCTACAGTCAGACAGGTATTTGCATCCCCTTGCCTATCACCAGGAAGGGCTTTCCGGGCCACAACTACTCCTTCGGCATCCTGATCATCCTCAACTTCGTGCTGTTCCTGCTGATCGCAGCGGGTCAGATGTCCATCTACTGGTCAGTCAGAATCAACAGTATGAGCTCCACAGCCACCACCAACTCAGCCCAAAACTTGACCATTGCTCGCAGACTCATCACTGTCGCCATGTCTGACTTCCTGTGCTGGTTTCCCATCGGTCTGCTCGGCTTGCTAGCCTCTTCTGGTACCCCTGTTTCTGGCGAGGTCAACGTGGCCGTGGCCATCTTCGTGCTGCCGCTCAACTCGGCGCTCAACCCGTTCCTCTACACCCTCAACATCCTACTGGAGAGGAGGAGGCTGGTTCGGGAACAGCGCCTGCAGAAGGTGCTGATGTCTCGTGTGGAGGCCGTGAAGCAGCGGTGAGTTTTCTGAACTCTTCATTGACATTCCGCAGAGGAGACGGAGAGCAGGAAAACAACTTGGTGCGCTACTCCCTCGTCTGGATTCCGTGAAGCAGCCGTAACAGACTGTTGTTACCTTCTGTTAAATACAGGCTGCCATCAGCCGTAACAGACTGTTGTTACCTTCTGTTAAATACAGGCTGCCATCAGCCGTAACAGACTGTTGTTACCTTCTGTTAAATACAGGCTGCCATCAGCCAAAAGAACAATGGTAATGTTACTGGTGTACAAAACGTATAATAGGCCAGCAATAAAACAGATTTAAAAAAAAGAGAAGTCACACGCATTGCTAATGTTTGCCGTTCGTGTGTGTTTCGTTGTTAATTCAAAACCTTTGTCATATAATGGTGGCCACCAGTTAAACGTGCGTGCTTTACCGAATAGCTGTTTTCTGACCCTTTTATTCAGTTTTGTTGCGCAATAGCCAACAGCTGCAAGATTCGTTGGACGTTTGATTATTATGCAGACTTGTATTTTTAATCCTTTTGGCACTTGATTTTGTAAATAAATAAAATTCATCAAGTAAGCAAATATATAAATCAGTGAAATAAATGTCAGTGAAGCAAACAATGATGATCCGTAATACCAATTTGCAAATTGTAGTAATTGCAGCAGCTGGCAGATTTGAACTTAGCAGGGCTTGTACAATTCAACATCAAAGAAAAAGTGTCTGTCAACTAAATATTTTTGTATCGGAAGACAATACAACACAACATAGCCTGTAATAAGCCTATGCTGTGTTGTATTGTCTTCCCATACTAATATTTATTAGTTGATAATTCTGTGGTGTGATGGATTCCAAACAATGAGTTAATTGTTTATAACACACGAGTTCTGGAAACTGCATATTGAGTTATAATATTTTATTACACTTGCTAAGAATGTAGCCTACTTTGCAATGCTTTTCAGTTGCCGGTGGATTATTCTACAGCATCCCAGATAGCACCCCAAGAAGGGTCCCATATGGGCCCTAAATGGGCTTGCGTATGGGGCTCATCTGGGCGTCTCATATGGGAACAGGACGAAAGTGCCAAATGGCCCTGCACAGGTCCTAGGTGAGTAACAAGCGGGAATCACGAAGAATCCGAGATGTTTCCAGGATAATTCAAGAAGTTTCCAGGATTGATCCCAAATGTTCATAGGATGGATCCCAGATGTTTCTAGGATTGACCCCACGTTTCTAGGATTGACCCCACGTTTCTAGGATGGATCCCCACTAGGACAGATCCCATATGTTTCTAGGATGGGACGCAGTATTTTTTATTTCTGTACGTTCCTGATGTTTCGATGATGACACCCACATAGAAATCCGGCGTTATTGGTTCTTACTTAGAGTTGTAATCACACACACACACACACACACACACACACACACACACACACACACACACACACACACACACACACACACACACACACACACACAAACATACATGGGTAAAAAGTAATAGAAAGGGCCATAGAATACTCAAACAACAGAAAATGCAACATTTATTTTATGAGAACGTTGAAATTACACCACAAGGAATTCAAGAATCAGAATACTTATTTATTTATTTATTTATTTATTGAGAGAGAGAGAGAGAGAGAGAGAGAGAGAGAGAGAGAGAGAGAGAGAGAGAGAGAGAGAGAGAGAGAGAGAGAGATTATAGTTCTTCAACATTTCAGACTCAAGATGCTTCGTAGTTTGTTGTCACAGTCATAACATGGTTTTTCTCCATCTGATCCTTGGGGGTATTCAGTTTCAGAAATATGTACCCCTTCTGGACAAACGTTTCAAAAAGCAACACTCTCTAAATACATGATAATGTACACATTCTAAACTTAAAACCAGAGTTTTAAAAAAAATCGTAAATGAACGGATATGCTTTAATTCGGTCAGCAACAGCTGAGTACAACACTAAATAGGTCTGTTCCATTCATGTGTATGATCAAACAGTATCACTAGCATTAAACCATAGCTTCGTGAGGAATCTAACATGATCTAACAACATCACTAAGGTAAGTGCGTATAATTCCAATAAATTCATCGCCTATTTATCTTTATGATCCAACAGTGTCATCAAGATAAACACATTGTCTTCGGAGGAACTTAAAGCCTGTTCGTCTTATATGATCAGGCACTGTCACGGAATAAAAGCAATGCTTTCTGGGACGTTCATAACTTAGCTATGTACACAATTAAACAGTAAGTAATTGGATTTTAACGTCCTATCAACTGTATTGGGTCACCCCAGGGTGACCAAACTCTCTCATAAACAATGCACATTTCTTCTGGTAATTATATATATATATATATATATATATATATATATATATATATATATATATATATATATATATATATATATATAATGATATATGTAAACTCCTTCTCAAGCCAAGTAAACACAATAAATCTATACATAAATGTCAAACAAAACATACGTACACAAACATCAAACACCAATTTTCAAAGAGTTAGTATTGTCAGTGTTGCCCCTGTTAAAAACAAAAACAAAACAAAACAAACAAACAAAACAACGTACAAGGCTACGACATGGTGGTCATGTCAGCTTTTGCGAAAAACAACTTTAGCTGTATGGTTTTGATTTTTTAATATAAATAAACCAGTACATCTGATCACAGTTGATGCCAATGAGTAGACAGTTACAGTAGTCCAGTTGACTGAGTACAAAAGAACGCATCAGCTGAGCTGTAGCTTTTATAGACATGATCTCAAGACATGCCCAACCACAGACGCGGCCATCTGCTTCACCACAGACAGAGTAACACCAGTCTAGGACCCCAATATGACTCTTAAGGAAATATCATGACTGTCAACCCTCAAGAGATTATCTTGTGACACCGTAACCCTTCTGAGAGATCCACCCCAAAGAGCTTCAGTTTTTGTCACTGTTTGTGAAGTTGAGTACCATTGGCAAATTTTGCCTACACTCCCGTACTCTGCTTCTCACAATTGCAGCTTCCAGATTCCTCGAACCTGTCTTTCCACTGTTGGTTCCGGCGCATTTTCAAAATTTCGGCCCTTCTACACGGAAAGCCCCCCCCCCCCCCCCCCCCCGCCCCCCACCCGCCCCCACCTTTTTTTTTCTTCCTCTCCGACAGAAACCTTCTGTGGACTCTATCCCAGTCAAACCTCAGTCTTTTTCCAAAACAATTGATGTGCCATGTTTTCCGTTTCGCGCTGCTAACATTTTCCATCTGAAATCTCTGTTTATTGTCTGTTTGAGTTGTGTGTAAATTTAATCTTGTATAGTCAATATACTCGTGGGAGGGGTGCCTGTGTGCGTGTGTGTTCTTAGAATAGTCTCTACGGACACGATTTTGCGCTGTATAACTACCTTTATTATTATTATTATTATTAAATTTACGATGACCGCACTAACTCTCAGAAATGACTTCAGACAGTGGCTGGGTTTACAGAGTAACCCTTCAGGGAGGAAGGGAGAAACTCCTTGGAGACTCGAATTGAACATTTTGCTTAGTCGGTTACCCTGTGGGCAGAAATCAACAAGAACAAGAACAACAGCAACAACAACAACAACAACAACAACAACAACACACACACACACACACACACACACACACACACACACACACACACACACACACACACACACACACACACAAACTCCAAGCACTGGTTTACGACATCCTTCCTTCAACCACTGCCGTATTTAGTTACGCCATAGGGTCCAGAAAACTGTTAGCCAACGAGCAGGTTTTTGTGGGTGCTCAAACAGTAGTAAGTTTGTTACAAATAACTCAAATAAAACAAGGCGTGTCTTATATAGCCGCCAACAAAGTTTACACCAGCACAAATAAAACCACAATCGTTTGAATCGAGACGGAACTCTTTTTTCTTTTCTTTTTAACCCGGGATGGATGCGTCTCATTTGTACATGCGTGCTTTGGCGCTAGGCTGCTTACAGAGTCATATTAGTACCCGAACCTTTCGGAGGGCGCTGACCGCGTCGCTGGACAGCTGCGCGGAGATAAAGAGTGCCCCTTCAGTGGCGTAACTAAATCTGGCAGAGTTTGGAGGAAGGTGCCGGAAAGCGGTGCTCGGAGTGTAACACACACATAGACACACACAAAAGCAACAACAACAACAACAACAAACACACACACACACACACACACACACACACACACACACACACACACACACACACACACACACACACACAACAGCAAACAGAAGGGAAAAAACGACACTTGACTGCACGGAGTCATTACATCCTGCCTATATTTGTTTGCGTAGTGGACCACCAAAGAAACTAAGTGACCGACCTTCTGGCTAGACCTGCGCAAAGCTGGCCTGACCCCCGCGGAATCTATTTGTACTCGGCTGCCCAGCAACTGGCGGTGAAAATAAAGCCACTTTCAGTGAATTAAATTTCTTGTGTAGGGGCATCGCACATTATTAGCTAATTGTAGTCAGGTATAGCACATTGTCAGCTGATAGTAGTCAGAATCCTGCCTCCAGAAACAAAACCATCAATCAGAAATATCAAAGCTGCTGACGAGACTACCCTAAACTTCGTCAACGTTCCGTTGTATAAAATTGTCCAGATGCTTCAGAAAATTCGAAAAACCTTTCAATGCCTTCTCGACATGAAAAGGAAACAAAAAAGCTACGTTCACAAACGGTTCAGGTTAGTTAGCCAGTCCTGCCACAGAATTCTGCAACAGGCCAGCTTTGGCACTGACGGTGCGGTCTATACCAATTGTCACTCATACATTGCTTTTAAATTTCCTATTAAGTTAAAGAGGTGTTTTCACAGACTCGCCCTGATATAACCGTACTGGTTGATTGGGCGTAAAGCATCAAGTTACTAACTTATTTTAGAGACATTTGTCCAAACAATCTCTACGGTGGTCACACACAAAGCTATAGGGCACGTGCTGCGCGTCGTTGGCGCATTCAAAGAGGTCAGGAAGTGACACCAGCTTCCGGGAACAATCGCCGTGCGTCAAGCCACAGCTGAAAGTGTAGACAGCGTCCCCCGTTGCCAGGCAATGACTGCTGGCGTCATCAGCCCGATACACCTGAGTCACGTGACCAGCAGGACACTGAACGAAACGAAAATCAACAAAGAAAGGGAGAGAGGAGTTGGGTGGAGCTAATTTTATTTCATATTTTGTTGTTGCATTGGTCAAAAGGTAGCTGTTCCCTGACTTGAGGACATCCTCTTCGCAGAGGTAGTAACATGTGTAGGAAAGACAGTCTTCGTGGATCAAGCGAGAACTTTTTGTCACGATAAGCAGTTTGCGACCGTGTTGTATGGTTCCGTAAGTGTGAGCCCCTGAGATGACAATGTCGGGCAGGTAAAAAGCCACCGTGCTGTCCGTCCAGTCGAATAAATATTGGTACCTGCCAACATAAGCCGCATGTGTTGAGTTAGGACAAGGTTTATTTTGTGAACCACAAAACTGGTAATCAGCAGTCCTATTAACAATTTAAGGGGCAGAACACTCTATGTCCAAAGAGCACTGGGGTGGTAGTGGTGGGGTAGGGGGTGGTAGGGGTGGAGATAGAGTTGCGGTATTGGGGGTGTTGGGGTTGTTGGGGCGTAGTGTGGTGGTTGTGGTGTGGTGTGGTGGTTGGGGGTGGTGGGGGTAAATATATAGATAGCTACATACACAGAGAGAAGGAGAGTTTGTATGTGTGAAAGAGGGCGAGGAGGAGAGTGAGAAAGCGAGAGATGTGTGTGTGTGTGTAGTTGTGTGCGTGTTTGTGTGCTTGTGCGTGCGTGTGTGTGTGTGTGTGTGTGTGTGTGTGTGTGTGTGCGTGTGTGTGTGTGTGTGTGTGTGTGTGTGTGTGTGTGTGTGTGTGTGTGTGTGTGTGTGTGTGTGTGTGTGTGTGTGTGTGTGTGTGTGTGTGTGTGTGTTTGTGGTTATTTTATTCGCTGTTTTATATGCACTTGTTTCATATTAATGTAATGTTTTAAGAATGAAAGATGTGATGTTACGTGATTGCGTGTCTATATGATATTAATAAATGCTAATTGATATATGCACATGTTTGTGAATAAGCGCGTTGAGCTCACTCAGCGGGCAATAGAACTACAGAAATGTATGTATGTATTAGTGCAAGCAACGGACAGGGACGTATATATATATATATATATAGCCTACAGTGCCGACTAGTACACACATGCATACCGACCGACACGGTAGCCTACGTATAGACGCACACGTATTGGTCAGCAATGTAGCCTACACACACACACACACACACTCCCTCTCTCTCTCTCTCTCTCTACTGGTCAGCATTGTAGCCTACATACACACACGTACCGGTCAGCACTGTAACCTATGCACACAGCTTTAACGGCCGGCACGTTGGCCTCTATACGCATCTATGCTGGCCAACACAGTAGACTATAATACACACATGTATACTGGCCGACATGTTGGGCTACGTATATACACACACACATACTGCCCGGCACTGTAGGCTAGATACATACATGTACGTACTGCCTGGCACGGTAGGCTATATACACATGTACGTACTGCCTGGCACGGTAGGCTATATACACATGTACGTACTGCCTGGCACGGTAGGCTATATACACAAATAGTAGACTAGATACACACATGTACTGGTCGGCACTATAGGCTACACACACACACACACACACACACACACACACACACACACACACACACACACACACACACACAAATAATGGACTAGATGCTTACACGTATTGGCCGGCGCGGTAGGCTAGATATACATATGTACTGGGCGACAAGGTAGGCTATCTGCACACATGCATTGGCCGGTACCACAGGCTATATACACAGATGTACTCGCCGGTACGACAGGCTATATACACGCATATACTTGCCGGTACTACAGGCTATATACACACATGAACTGGCCGGTACGACAGGCTATATACACACAGGAGCTGGCCGGAGAGCGTCGGCTGCAGCCCCACCAGTATGATGTACTTGGCCCTGGCCAGCCAATCAACGCGTAGCGTGTGGGTCACGTGATGCCACTCGTCGGGCCGGTTGAAGCTGACGAGACGCGCCCCCTGCCGGGAGCAGTTCATGTCCGCCTGCCGCCACGTCAGGCCGGTCAGGGCCCTGTGGAGGGAGTAGCAGCGGCCCGACCACAGGACGCTGTGGTTGTGGTGGCCGCACAGCGTGTAGTTGCAGTCCGCCTCGTCCTCGCCCCCAGCACACTCCCGGACCAGGTTGCAGAGCAGGTGCTGTTGGAAGTCGGGCCAGTGAGGCACGGAGCAGTTCCACAGGCCGTCATCGCCTCGTTCAGGGCGTGCAGAATACTGTGAACATCAACCATGGGTGATAACAAAGGTGAGTGCTGTCAGTGTATAGCAACGGGCAGTAACAAGGGTGAGTGTTGTCAGTATTAACTTACAGAAACAGGCAATAGCAAGGATGAGTTCTGTCACTATATAGCAACAGGAGATAGTAAAGTGTTGATACTGTCACTGCCTGCATAGGATGAGTGCTGAGTGTATAGCTATAGGTGTTAGTAGTTTTAATACCGTCGCTGCGTAGCAACAGGCGAGTCCTGTCAGTGTATAGTAGTAACAGGGGATAGCAAGGTTGAATACTCTCAGTGTATAGCAACAGGCTTTAGCCTCACTAAGTGCTGTCTGTGCTTAGGAACAAGCGATAGCAAGACTGAATACGGTCAGTGTACAGCAACAGGCAATAGCAAGACTGAAAAAAAATCAGTGTACAGCAACAGGCGATAGCAAGACTGAACAATGTCCACAATCAGTCAAGGCTGAGTGCTGTCAATGTACATCAAAGAGTATATGTCGGGTGACATTACTCTTCTCTTCGTTCTTCACCTGAATGAAAAGATTAATTCTGGAGCAACAGCCCTTTGCTGCATTTGGTACTCATATATCTTCACCAGCCCCCACCCCCCACCCCGCCCCTCCATCTCACCGCCACCTCCTGAGATAGGGGCCTCTACCTCTATGTGGGAAACTCGGCGATTAACAAACGAAAGTAAAGTCAAACGACAGACAAGACACCTGGTGAAAAGAAAAGAGAAGTCTGAAGCCACCAGCTCCTTTTTTCTTCCCCGAAGGCTGGCCACTGCTGAAGTGCACGTACACATCCGACACGTCCAGCACTTCCGGTGCCGGATGACGCGTTGTCTTGGCGCAGAGTGTCCACATCGGGATGTCCGAGTTCCCCGCGTACACCGCCAGACGGTCCTTGCAGTCGGACTTCTCTCTGACCAGCAGGAGGTGCACAGCACTGAGCATGAGGAGGTGACCGTCAGGCACAGGCACGTGCACCCAGCTGTTCATGAAGATCGGGTAAATGTGGTTCGTGTCGGGGTCCCAGCCCGGAGTCTGGATGTAACCTGCGTGGAAAGGTGCGTTACACCTACACGGACTCACACACACACACAGTGACATGGACACACACATACCTACACACAAACACAAACTGACACAGAGAAATAGGCATATAGACAGACGGATAGAACCCCCCCCCCACACACACACACACACACACACACACATACACACATACAGACGCACACACACACACACACACACGCACACACCTATACAGACACTCACATTCCTATCCAGAGAGAGAGAACTCGAAAACTTTAATACATAGGAATAGTAGCATTAGGTCGATTTGGACCTTTGGAACAGCCAGTCCTTGCTATACTACAAACACAAATAAGCACGACTATACTACAAAGAGATATATTATAAGCATGAATAAGCAACTGATTAATGCAGTTACGCAGACTACCTACAAATGTCCAGAAACATGGGAATTAACTTTCTTTCATGGACAGATATGTATGTTTACAACATTCAAATTTTTTAGGCAAACATGTGATTCAAAAAAATCCGTCCAAGTTTGACGAAAGATTATTTTGAGAAATATATTTGTGCAGATTACGTTTGAAACAAGGAAGAGAAATATAGGATTTTATACTTTAAGGCAGGGAGAGAGACGCTCCAGCGAAGAATATGCTAGTTTTAAACAAGTCAAGCCTTGGCCTTGGCATGTATAGTTTATTCCTGGAGTTAGTATAGTGGGACTGGTGACTAACAAAGACTTGTGCCCGGTAGTTTGTGGAATTGTTACTATGAACTTTATGCATAAATATTCCTTTATTGTAAGGGAGATTATACGGTAGGGTTGAAATTCCAAGTGCACTCATTTTTTGCTCTATAGATAGGGAAGGATCCGGAAAGATTAATTTGCCTGCCCTTCGATGTAGAGAGTTCAATTTTTAAGTGTACTTCGCCACAGCCGCCCCACACTACTGACGTATTGTCGATGTGAGGTTTTATGTGGGCGTTGTAGAAGATTTTTTTCCCTTCTGGTATCGATACTGATGACTTGTCGCAGCTGAGAAAGAAGTAACAGGATTTTGATATATTTTTGCATGTGTTCAATATCGGCTTGCCATGGAAATTGGTTGTCGACAACGAGACCTAGTAGACGATGTTCACTTACATTGTCAGTATCCTGACCATCCATTGACAGTCTCAACGACAAGTCTGAGAGCTGGTGCTTTTGTCGTGTAGTAATTACCGTTAACTTTGTTTTGACAGGATTAATGAGCATGTGATTAGTGTTGCACCACATTGAAATACGGTCAAGACAAAGCTGTAGTCTTACAGCTTATTTCTACCTAAACGGCCATTCTCCTGTATTTATCTACAATACAGCTCTTCTTTATAGAATTCTTCTTGCTCTCTGCGGTCACAAAACGGGGACAAAACGTAACGAAACATTACTTAACATACAATGGCAACAAAACACCAATCAAAAAACAAAAAACAAAAAGAGTACGGGATGACGATTCAGACACAGATTCCGAAAAGTGAAACAAACTGGCCCAGATTTTTGATAGTGGAGTCGGCGAGTGAAGTTATTGCCTTTTGCAGTTAAGAAGGGTTTTTAGGCTGTTGCCAGAACCCTGAAGAGATTCAAAAGACTGAGAGATGGCTCCTTCTTGGTGGAGTGCGGCAAAAGGGCCCAGGCCCAAAACCTGCTCCGAACAAACCGATTTATTGACAGACCAGTCAAGGTCTCAATTCACAAGACCCTGAACTCCTCTCGGGGAGTAATCAGGTGTCGGGACCTCGCTGACATGTCGGAGGTTGAGATCCGGGATGAACTGAAGGATCAGGGTGTGGTTGGGGTGAACCGAGTGACACTGAAGAAGGAGGGGAAGGTGAACCACCCAAGCCAAAAGTTCCAGACAGGCAGAGCAAAGCGGAGAGGAACCTAGTTCTCTCCAACCAATACTCTGCCCTGTCAGATGACGAAATGGAATCGTCATCAATTCTTTAAAGCTGAAATAATGGTTTATTTCATTATTCAGTGATTCTTAAGAGGTTTTTAAGTTAACTTTGAGGAGATAAATCCACTCGAAAGATGGTACAAAGGAGCTATTATTGGAGTGCAGGAAACCTGTTTTTCTGCATAACCCTCTTGCTCTTTTTATCTGGTCATTTTTATGCTGATAGTCCATTCTTATGACTTTTTCCAAAAACCTCGCAAATATTTGTTGGGAGTTAGGCCTCTTGATATGGCTCCTGTTGAGCAGCTAGGAGATGATAGTTGGTGAGTGGTATGTGCAGCTCTCTGCCATATGGCACTGGTATTTGCCATTAAGCATTTATATAACCTATTTTAATTTTGTATTATATTCATCCATTCCTTTTTCAAAAATACTTTTCTTTAACCTGGTATCGATAAATTAGGCGGAGTGATCGACGATATCAACATATCCTAGTCTTATGCGCTCTCTAAACAGGGGTGATATTGAAGGGACTAACGGTTTGAAAATTGATGCTGTTTTTAACATGATTGGTTTACGTTTTGAATGTTGGTTTTATACATGGATTTCGGTTTTACGTTTGTGAAGTGATTGGTTTTCTAGATTGATTTAGAAAGCATTATATATATTTGAGAAAAGGTTTCAGTTTGTGTTTTACCCACTTCTTACGACTGTTTTTAAATCTGAATACATATAAGTTTTTAACATTGACATATTTTTAACATATATTGTGTATCGAGAAAATGTGTAACGCCCTGAGATAACCGTAATGGCTGACTGGACGTAAAACACCAAATTACTACTGTAATGGAGCGGCGTGGAGCGTAGGACAGGACACAGGCAGCGGAGCGGCAGCAGTCAGGTTTTATTTGCTCAGCAGCAGACAACTTTTCAGCACACCCAAAATCCTCACACGCACGCATAGATAAGAGAACGGCGCGGGCCGCAAGGAACACACGCTATCAGTACAATCAAATCGGCCCTCTGGACCACAAAATGGCTGACAATTGTGTTTCCTTGGCCCGCACAAATACAGTTTCCTCTACAATAACTAAACTAATTAAAACATGAAAAACATCAAATGAAAGCTACAATTACAACCTTTTAAACCGTATAAACAAAATGTACACACATGACTTATTTTATTTACAACAAGAGTGGGAAGCGTGGCTTGACCTGTCTATAAACAGATTCGTACAACTAAATCACAACTAACACAATGTACAAAATATAATGTCAATAAAACTTACATCAGAATCAAGAGCACGCTCCCACGGTTAAAATGGTACATAACAATTACAATACAACGCTCTGTAAGAGAAGCAAGACACACTCAAAGACTAGCACTAAAACAATCGGTGCGAACTTTCGCCTGGGGCGCGTTATCTTAGTCGCAACAGCGCTGATAGTGATACCAAGTAGTCTATGAATACAACTTAGCTTCTACAGTACACAATGCTTAATAAGTTAATTTCAACCCAAAATAAACACTAAACATGAAGTCAGCTAAGCAAAATACTATACGACAAAGCATTGATCGACACAGAATGACTTTAATCGAGTCAAAACGATTCACTATTATTCACTAGTACTAAACAGAGAACGCGCCATGCAGACGACGGCTATAAAAAGAATGGACCCAGAGAGGCATCGGCTACTGATTAAGCTCGATCCTGCGTCTAAATAAGATCTAAATAAACATTTTAAGATGCCAAATTATATTACACATGGCTTGGTGCATAAAAAGGACTAGGTAAACAAAGAGTAGGTAAACAAACAAGCGGTCAAAATATTAAGGGAGAAAACAGATTTGAAAATGGCGCGCACTAGCGGCTATCGCCGGTCGGCTGTGTGAAGGCCATGTGGCGTTACGCAACACGCAGCGCTTCAAAACAAAAGCGTCGTCTGCTCCGGTTCCCGGGTTACGAACAGTACAGTAATGAAATTGCGTGGATCTGATAACCGGGGCGGGATTATTGTAAAAACGTACAAAGAGCACTTGCTCACACTACTACTACTACAAAGCTGTAGTGGTTTTGAATTTGCATGACGCTTTTTCCTGTAGTATAGGTGTTGCGTCATCTGCGAGCATATGACATTCTGCAGTTTGATGATATATGTATAGGTAGATCATTAATATAGATGAAGAATAGTATAGGTCCAAAGACTGACCTTTGTGGTACACCATATCTAACAGTTCCTTCAGACGAGTAGGAGCCACGGATAAAGACACGTCGTACTCTACTTTTGAGGTTTGATCAGACTCAAAAAAGGCAATGAATTCGAATTGTTAAACATAGAAAGCTTTGAGAGTAAAATTCTGTGATCAACATGATCGAACACCTTTTTGAAGTCTAAAAAGACTGCGGCCAGGTCTAACCTATTTATAGCTGAAAAGCAAGAGTCTGTCAATTGTGAAAGTGCGGTATTGCAAGAGTGTTTACAGCAGAAGCCTGATTGAAGTGGATGAAAACGGTCTCGTGCCTCCAGATAGGCGACTAGGTTTTTATGAACATGTCTTTCCAGAAGTTTAGACATAACCGACAGTAATGAGATTGGTTTATTATCATTCAGATTTTTGTGATTTCTAGTTTTGGGTAAAAAATACTTACTTTTTTTTTTGGGGGGGGGGGGGGGGGGTGAACTCTCGCTGACAGAAGAGAGAGGCCGCGTTTTTCGCACGCTGTGCATATTGGATGTTTTTTCTTAATTAATAAGTTAATTAAGTCTTCTGGACCAACAATATGTGAGCCACTCGATCCGCACTACCTCAGTGTACCGGGCTATAACAAAGTCTTGAGGAAAGTCACTGCCTGTGAGACGATACGACTACGATCGAGTCACAGCCGGCCATGCCTACACTCAGTTGAAGCTTGAACACTAGACAATGAACCGGGGCCGATCAAGTTCTGTGAAGCGAAGGAAACCAGGATCTTAGTCAAGTCAGGACAACACGGAAGGTAAACCTTCAGACTTTAATCAAAAGAAGAAAGCGAGAACAACCGAAACGACCGAAAATCGACCGGCAATTCATCACACGATCCTTGCCCACTTTGAGAAGATGGCCGACACGTATGATCCATCGTCTGCTACAGTCGCCGATCGTGCTCTTGACTCCTGCGACGCTGATTCCAAAGGAGATATGTGTGAGAGTCAGGGGGAACCGTATAACAGAGACATCATGAAAGTGCTTCAAAACATGAACATTTCACTGAACACAAAACTAGTCCTGCTCAATGACACAGTAGAAAGTTTAAAAGGTGATGTGTTCGACCTGCAGCAGGAAAATGCTCGGCTGAAAGCTCAGCTCGACCAGTGTCAGAAGAGGCAAGAAGATATGAAAGCACAGGTCCAAGAAGCGATCTTCAATGCGAAAGGAAAGGAACGAGGAGGAACAACATCAAACTGCTTTTCATCGAGGAGTCAGCCGACTCTTTTGAGTCGGCAGAGAAGAGCGAGGAAAAAGCACTAAGAGTTTTCCACGACAAACTGGGACTGAGATATATCAAGCCAGAACACATCGAAGCAGCCCACCGAGTTGCAGGTAAGACGAGGCCTATCATCGTGAAGTTTGTGTCGAGAAAGACGAAACAGGATGTCATCAAGAACAGACGAAAGCCAAAAAACTCAGACCCTAAAGTAGTCATTGTGGAGGACTTGACAAAGCACACATATAGTCTGTTTCTCCTGGTACCATGCGATCTTGGACAGCAGAGGGAAAAGTGTTCGTGCAGGATTTTGACTCTAAAGTCTACAAGATTGACAACCTGTCAGACCTTCGCCGTCTCCCCATAGACGATGCCCCCGACACTTCAACGCCTGCAGGAGCCGCTGTGCTGCATCGACGTCTGGAGAACACGAGAAGTCGCCGTGGAAGCCGACGTCGTAATCGAAACAGATGAAATATCTTCCCCGATCCTCTCTCACGTGATGCAGATTCGGACCAGACGACCAAAAAGACAACGCCGGCACAGGTCAACGTTGCAGACGACAAACCGGCATGTGGCAGAGCCTATACACATGTAAACATTCGTGTCACGTGACTATCACAGCCAATCGCGAGTGCTCGACTAAAGTGTGTCCAGAATCACACGAACTTCGAACTGTCGAACGGGCTCGCTGTGTGTGTGTGTGTGTGTGCGTGTGGATAGCGTTTTCTATCTAATTTCCGGACACGAGGGAGCGGAGTGTTCACATAGTTTTCACCTGTATGTATTCATGTTGTTGTTGCGTTGTTTGTCAAGTGGTTTGAATGCAGAATGCCTGTTTTTCTCCGTTTTCTTCCCCCCTTCTTTTCCCCTCTCTCTGTCTTTCTGGGGGTCAGGTCACGTGCTAGTACTGGTTTTCTTGCCAATCCCCACAAAATGGCATCTAAGGGTTCTGCGGCTCCCTCCAAAAGCGCACCTAAAGGGTTCAGCAGGTCCCTTAAAAACCGCGGCCTCGAAAGATGATTCATCATCTTCGAGGTGCTCACCTACTAAGGTGAGGGTGGATGAGGTCCTTGTGGACGTCGTGGGGTTTTCGCCCACCAGGCGCTCCGCTCCTTCCTGCAGGCCCCAGGTAC
This sequence comes from Alviniconcha marisindica, assembly GCA_018857735.1. Lineage (NCBI taxonomy): Eukaryota > Metazoa > Mollusca > Gastropoda > Provannidae > Alviniconcha > Alviniconcha marisindica. The sequence goes on from JABMCL010001334.1 coordinate 900,714, forward strand.
CACCCAAGCCTGTAGCTTCGGACAGACTGAAGTAGGCAGAGCAGACAGAATCTGGTTCTTTCCAACCAGTTTTCTGCCCTGTCTGATGACTCGTCATCCATCTCGCCTGACTTGATGCAATGGAGCACTCCATTATCCAATGGAACTTGCGAGGCTTCCAAGCCAACTTCGAGGAGCTCGCTCTGCTTTCGAGAAAGTATAAGCCGGCTGTGTTTGGATTGCAGGAAACATTTTTAACCAGTACCAAGTCTCCTGGCTTTAATATCTTATCCAAAATTTCCCTAAATGATAGAGCTATCGGGGGAGTAGCTCTGCTCATAAATAAATCCTATCTATTTAGTGCGGTTCATTTGAACACCCCTTTGCAGGCGGTGGCTGCGAGGGTGACGTTGAACAAGGTCGTCACTTTCTGTAGTATTTATCTTCCTCCATCAGATCACGTTGCCAAGACTGATCTGATTAACCTAATCTGCCATCTCCGTTCGTTCTTTTGGGCGACTTCAACGGTCACTCCCCGGTTTGGGGTAACGAGTCCTATAACAGCAGAGGACAAATGTTGGAGGACCTCTTCTCAGAAATGGATTTATGTATTCTAAATGATGGTTCATCGACTTATATTCATCCCGCCACCGGTTCCAATTCCGTACTGGATCTCTCCATTTGTGGTCAATCTCTGGTCCTAGACTATGAGTGAATATACATGAGGATCTGTGCGGAAGTGACCACTTTCCTGTGATCCTAACCAGCAACGCTGTCGAAGAGGAAGCTACACCTAACAGGTGGAATTTTAAAAAGGCGGACTGGCTGTCCTTCCAAGCTCAGTGTACCTCTGAACTGACGGAGGAGGCGGTCATGTCTGCCGAGGATCCCGCCGGTCAGTTTACTGACCTTATTCAAGCAGCAGACAAAGCTATACCGAAAACACGCTTCTCGAAAAAACTTCCCAAGGTTCCATGGTTTAATGACAGTTGGAAAAAAAAAAAGAAAAAAGGAAGAAAGCTCAGCGAAAGTTTTTTTTCTAACCCAACGCTGAGTAATGTTCAAAATGTTTAACTTTTAAGAGCCAAGGTTCGTCATGTTGTCAAACAACAAAAAAGGAACTTGTGGAGGCATTTCTGTAATAAGTTAAATTCTAAAACGCAAACACAAAAGGTCTGGAAAGCTATTAGGAAAATAAAGGGTAAGGGTGGTTGTAATTCTATTAATCATTTAAAAGTTAACGGTAATCTCATTACCGATAAAAAGGAAGTGGCAAAAGTATTAGCTAAAAATCCGTCAAAACATTCTTCGACGGATAATTATTCTGATGAATTTCAGAGGACTAAAATGTTAAAAGAAAAACGACGCCTGGACTCTCTTCCAAAAATGAAGAGGAGTACAACCTACCTTTTTCAGTGACTGAATTGAGGCAATCGTTACAGAGAGCCAACGATTCAACCACCGGCTTGGACCAGGTCCACTACCAACTTTTAACACACCTCCCAAATTCTGCTCTATCCGTCCTTTTAAAAGTATATAACCACGTATGGGAATCTGGCTGTTTACCGCCATCGTGGCGTGAGGCGGTAGTTATCCCCATTCCCAAACCCGATAAGGACCACTCGGATCCTGGTAATTTCAGACCTATAGCATTAGCCAGCTGTTTGTGTAAAACGATGGAGAGGATGATCAACGCTCGCCTCATGTGGTCCCTCGAGTCGCAGGGTCTTCTTTCCGAGAAGTAGTGCGGCTTCAGGAAGAACCACAGTACGTTGGATCATCTCGTTCGTTTTGAAACGTTTATTAGAAATGCTTTCGTTAAAAAAGAACACGTCTTAATCATTTTCTTCGACCTTGAGAAAGCTTACGACACAACGTGGAAGCACGGCATTCTGGCGGACCGCTGGGATCTCGGTTTCAGGGGCCACCTCCCCAGGCTTATTCAGAGCTTCCTGTCGGAACGTTCTTTCAGGGTTAGAGTGGGTTCCACTCTTTCCGAACTGCACGAGCAGGAGATGGGGGTCCCGCAAGGTAGCATCCTGTCTCCGGCCCTTTTCAGCATTAAAATTAACAACATTGTTAAAGCTGTCCTAAAGGGTACGGATTGTTCCTTGTTTGTGGACGACTTTGCTTTGCGTGTGAGTGGAAAGACGTTAAACAGAGTGGAGAGAGCTATGCAGCTGTGTGTAAACAGCGTTCAGAAGTGGGTGTCTGAGAACGGCTTCAAGTTTTCCACCTCTAAGACGGTCTGTAGTCATTTCCATCAACAGTACGGGTTTTTCCCAGACCCTAACATTCTTCTGGGAAAAACGCCTATAAAAGTAGTCAGAGAAGCAAAGTTCCTTGGTGTTATCTTTGACACTAAACTTACTTTTAAAAATCACAATTTATTACCTTAAAACCTCCTGTCAGAAGGTTCTGGACATTCTTCGTGTAGTGGGACATACTGATTGGGGAGCTGATCGTATCGTCCTGCTACGCCTTTACCGTTCGTTAGTCCGCTCCAAATTGGATTATGGATGCATTGTGTACGGATCGGCCCTCGGTCGATTCTGAAACAATTGGATCCGATCCACAGGGCTTGCGAATCGCGTTGGGTGCTTTCCGTACATCTCCTGCTCAAAGTCTATACATAGAAGCACTGGAACCGTCTTTAACTACTCGCCGATTAAAATTGTCTTTAAACTATGTTCTTAAACTCAAATGCCTGCCGGAAAACCCAGCCTATAGTTGCGTTTTTGAACCCGAAAACACCAAATTATTGGAAGAATCGGAGTCGAAGGTTCCACCTCTTGACATTCGCATTCTCCCCCACTTGGAGAAATCCAATTTAACCTAAACCAAGTAGACGATGCTCCCTCGTTGGACATCGTCCCTTGGAAACTTTCAGTTCCTGCAGTCCGTTTTGACCTAACCAGTTTAAAAAAAAGATACAACAAACCCGGAAATATATAAACAGTTCTATTTACAACTTATTTCAGAATATCCTTTATCAGATTATTTTTTTCACCGACGGTTCTAAAACAGAGGAAGGAATTGCTGTGGCGGCTGTATCCACTAAAGAATTAATAAACCTTTTACATGTCGGCTTCCAGACGACAGTTCAATATATACAGCAGAGTTGCGGGCTATTCTTTTAGCTCTCAAACATGTTTATTATTCCAAAGAAAAATCATTTTTGATATTATCTGATTCTCTTTCATCGTTACAGTCATATTAAACCTAAAATATGATCATCCAGTCTTAGTTCAAATTTTACAATTATATACAGAAATGACAAGAAATGGGAGAGAGATTGTTTTCATCTGGGTTCCCGGCCATGTTGGCATTAGGGGAAATTCGGCTGCAGATTCTGCAGCTAAGGATGCCCTTGATGGCGACATCTCGGTTGAATTAATCCCATTCTCAGAACTAAAATCACGCACAAATAAATATATATTAAAACTGTGGCAGTGTGAGGGGGATGAGTTCCAGGAAAATAAATTATATAGGATATTCCCAGTGTTAAAAGAATGTTTTGTTTGTCCTCGGACAAACAGAAAAGAAGAGACTGTGATGGCCCGATTGCACATTGGCCATTCTTTTATTACTCATTCCTTTTTATTGAAGGGTGAGGAACCGCCAATGTGCATCGGATGTGATAACCGTTTAGCCATACAGCATATTTCACTTACTTGCTCGGATTTTATTGAAATAAGAGAGCCACTTTACAGCTAAATCACTGCGCATGTTATTTCAGGATATTTCACCTGAGAAGATTTTTAACTTTTTGAAAGAAATTAATATTTTTGGAAACATTTAAAATTGAGATCATTTTTAGTTATGCTTATATTTTTATCTTTTAAGCATTTAAAAAAAATGTTTATAGACCCATTTTAAGACACATTATTAAAAATTAAATATATAATATGAGATGTGTATCGCCCTGATATAACCGTACCGGTTGACTGGGCGTAAAACACCAAATTACTTACTTACTTACTGCCCCACTCTTAACTTTCTTTCATTTCACCTGTCTCTTCCTCACCTCGTCCTTTGTCCCTCTTTCTTTCCTTTGTGTGTGTGTGTGTGTGTGTGTGTGTGTGTGTGTGTGTGTGTGTGTGTGTGTGTGTGTGTGTGTGTGTGTATGTGTGTATTTGTAAAGGCGTATAGACAAAATGCCTGTTGTTATGTGTGTACATATGTACCGAATATGACTGAAATTTATTGAGAAAAAACAACAACATGTTTTTGCTTCTTGAAGTTCTGACGGGAAATCAATCTGCTCGATGCAAAAATTAAAAATATAGGTTAATGACCCTGCAATATATGGCGAAGCTAGTTTATCCAATTGATTGCCGAATTCTTCATGTCCGGAAGACCTTTTATTGTTCATCCCAGAGATATATTTTCCAAATTCATGGACAGCCATCAAGGGTATGGTAAATGAATCAGTTCCCTTTGTCTTTTGCTGACAGAAATCAACAAGCCTTTTCTTTTTTTTTAACCAGGAGTACTGCTTGTCACACTATCAGGTGAGTCTTGTGATTTAACTAAGGTTTCTGCTTTGGACAGAAAATAGTCGTTAAATGCATCAGCTGTGAAATGATAATAATAAATAATTCTTATAAAGCGCTGTTCTCTAACCAGAGTTAAACTCACTGCGCTGACAATGCGGAATGATGCGGAATTTCCTTCTGTTTGGAGTGGGTTCCTTTGGTGAAAGTGTTCAGAGCGCGCCAAACACATCTTTGTTGTTTTCCACAAGTTTACTGAAATATAATTTTCTTTGCATTTCTGACAAGATTTCTTACTTTATCGCGTGCCTTTTTATATTCCATGAACATTCTGTCTTTCTTTAGTCGTTCCCAATCGGACATAGCCTGAATGATATTCTTGTTTAACCAGGGTGGCAGTTTGCAGTGCTTTACTCGTTTATGACGGATTGGCGCATGCCTATTGACGACATCCATAAACAGCTTGTACCACACTGCTAGAGCCTCGTTAGGGTCCGTGTGTTGGTGTGCATTGTCAAACGGCGTGCAAATAAAATCAGCAAAGAAATCATTCTGGTTAAAGTGTTTAAAAGGTTTAAATAACATGTGTGTATGTCCTTTGGGTTCTGTTTCTTGCAACTCGATGAATCTGGCGTGGCCGTCAGCAGTGGTGTTGACGTCGCCGCCACCGCCGTCGGAGGGAGAGCTGGTGGTGGTGGTGTCGACGTCAACGTCACCGCTGTAGGAGGGAGAGCTGGTTGCTGTGCTTGTGTGGACATCAGCAGTGGTGTTGACGTCGCTGCCATCGCAGTCGGAGGAATTGGTGGTGGTGGTGTGTCCGACAGCAGAGGCGTCAACGTCGACGTCACCGCAGTCGGAGGGAGAGCTGGCGGTGGTGGTGTGTTCTACAGCATGGGCATCGACGTCGACGCCACTACAGTCGATGGGAGAGCTGGTGTGGCCGTCAGCAGTGATGTCGATGATGTCGTCAGCAGCGCTGCTATCGTCGTTGAAGTTGTTGCTGTGAAGGTGCTCCCACGGAACAACGCCACGGCTCCACTGGCTACAGCAGGCGGGGAAGTGTCGGTGTGGTCGACGCCTTCGGGGTCTTCTGCTGCTGGTAGTAGAGGAGTTGGGATGGAGGCTTGGTTCCAGGCTGCAGCCGTGTCTTCATGTTTAAAGTGTTTAAAAGAGTGACCAAGATGTCAGTGAAACATTCGGCGAGAGGGCGAACCACAGCCTGAAGGCGCTTAAACTCGTCCTGCATCCAACTGCGACGTTTTAGGCCCTGGAATAGCTGTTTTAGGTCGCCGTGGTGCAGCCTGACCGATGCCTGGCATAGTAGCACAGGGATGACAGACACACACGGTACGATGTCGTCGTAGTCAAGCGCTACTTCCTGGAGGTGGCCATCCACTCTCTGGTAGCCCATCCATGTTGTGGTGTAGCCACGGATGGCCGGAAGGTCCGTCACGTAGCGGTATCATAGCATCGCTCTCCCGAAAGTGAGAAATTCTGTCGTCGTACAAAACGTCACTTCGTTAGGTTCTCATTTTTTCTCAATTACTTGTAGCGAGGGATGCGATTTGGCGTGTGCCCGTGTAATCATACTTAATAGTTGTCAGTAACCCATGCTTACGTAAGATGAGCCGTTAGATTCAGTTACATGATTGCTTCTCCTCCGTACGATTAGATTAACTACAGATTCTCAAGATGCTCGGGAGCTCACAGTCGCAAATACAATTACATTGTTTACCTCGCTCGGCATCTTGCGTCAGTCACTGTGTCACCCAGTGCTTGAAGACACGAGGCCGACGCTCATCAGCGGACCACGTTACCAATTACAAACACCTGGCAGCACTAAACAACCTCCAGCCAGCCGGCTCTGCAGGACGCGGTTACGCGTGGTGGTCAGCGACCCGTGTACACGTGGTCCACAAATCGAAGAGATGCGATGATTGAAAACTGTTATTAGCACAGATAAATCGACCATCACTGGTCATACAGATAACCACAGAAGTTTCATATGTAGGATTTTTCGAAGTTTATTTACACATAGATGTTATCTTGATACAGTCGCAACACAAGTACAGTGTAAAGATACACACGTCGGAGCTAAAACTTGTCCAAGTGGACCGGGCAAGACCGTCTGACCGCCCGAGCATTGTTGCACGTGATAATAACCTGTACAAACTATTACATGCATTTTCATATTTACACACGCGTATCTATTTTCCGACCAATTTGTTAGTTAGTTAGTTAGTTGGTGCTTTGAGCCCAGTCAACCACAAAGGGTTAATAATAATAATAGATAACTTTTGTATAGCGCTATTCTCTGGTGTACCCAAACTCACTGCGTTATATCAGGGCTAACAACAAATTTAGGTTTATCTCCTGATTATTTATAAAGGAAACTGTAAAACGTTCTATGTTAAAGTTTTGTACAACTCTTGAAAAATGTTTCACACAAACATTACCTTAACATGCTTCATATTTTGTAAAATACATTTGTAAAGGGAAGTGTAAAGCGTTCTACGTAAATGTTTTGAACAATTCTTTAAAAATACTTGACACAACCATTACCGTAACACGCTTCATATTTTATAAAACACACCAATCTCACGCAAGAAGTCAAAAATGATTTCAGGACTCACATTCCGATAGAATGAATACAAAGACTTCTGTTCGAAATATTTTTTCCTGACTTCCAACAAGTCAGCACATTCAATCAATATATGTTTAATTATAAGTACAGTATTACACGCAACACAAACAGGAGCCTCTTCTTCTCTCAAAATAATCTGTCAAATAAGAGTGACCAATATGTAATCTGTTTAAAACAATGTTTTCTTTCCTTGTGTTACAAAAAGATAACAGTTTGTTTGAAAGTTTTGGTAACATTTCATGAAACTTATTTGATACCAAACCAGCTTCATCCCACTCCTTCTGCAAAACCTCACAGACCTATTTGGAAGTTAAAGGTTTCAGGTCGGAAAAAGGTACGAGACCAGCCGAAGGTTCAGTGTTATGAGCCACTTTTGCAGCTCTATCAGCTACCTCGTTTCCTCGAATACCTATATGTCCAGGAACCCACATAAAAATAGTTTCCTTTTTGTCTGCATTAATTTTGTGTAAAAGTTCCTGTATTTGTATTAGCAGAGGATGGTCAGTTTTAAAGTTTTTAAGCGATTGCAGAGCAGAGAGCGAGTCTGAGAAAATCGCGAATTTCTTTTTTCTTTTGACTTGTTTAAGAGCAAACATAACTGCCTGAAGTTCCGCTGTGTAAATAGAACAATGGTCTCTCAGTCGATAAGAGAAGGGTCTATTTCGAGCAACAGACGACACTGCTGCAGCAGCAACCTTCTCGTTTACCTTTGAGCCATCGTTATATATCTGTATATATTTTGGAGGTCTGGATGTTATTTCTAAAAAGGCTTTTTATATATTTCAGGGTTGGTACAATCTTTTTTTTTATTTTGCCAAAGACTGACAGATCTGAGGTTCAGATTGACTCCAAGGATGGGTATCTGTCACTGTGATGTCATCAACCACATCCAGGTCAATTTTAGAATCCTCAGACAGTGGTAGAGTCAGGTTGGATTTTTCAGAGTTTTGAGTTTGGTGGTTCAAAAACACAGCTGTAAGCTGGGTCTTCAGGACAAATATTTAGTTTAAAAATATAATTCATGGACATTTTCTTTCGTCTGTTTTTTTTTAAAGACATTTCTTTTGCTTTCGCATAGAGGCTTGTTACTGGTGAAGTACGAAAAACTCCAAGAGCAATTCGTAGGCCTTGGTGATGGATGGGGTCCAGTTTCTTTAGAATGTTGTTTGAAGCTGCCCCATATACAATGCACCCATAGTCCAATTTGGATCTTACAAGGGCTCGATAGAGACACAGTAAAGTTTTTTGGTCGGTTCCCCAGTCGGTGTGGCCTACGACTTTTAAAATATCCAGAGCTTTGAGGCAGTTTGTTTTGAGATATTTTACATGACTGCTGTAGGATAAGGTTCGATCAAATATTACACCAAGAAATTTTGCTTCTGTTACTACCAAGACAGGAGTTTTGTCCAGCAAGATAGACGGTTCTGCAAAATGTTTACGTTGATTACAGAAGTGCATGCAGACTGTTTTGCTTGTGGAGAATTTGAAACCATTTTTAGAGACCCAATCCTGCACACTGTTTACACACAGTTGCATAAGTCTCTGTGCATGTGGGAGGAACTTTGCACGTATACAAAGGGCAAAATCATCCACGAATAATGACGCTTCCAAACCTTTCAAGACAGACTTGACAATATTGTTAATTTTAAGACTGACAGAAACCCATCAATGAAGGTAGGCAAATGGCCTCGAAAATCAAGATCGTAAAGATCGGACAGCATACCGTGTGTCCACGTCGTGTCGTATGCTTTTTTCAAGTCAAAGAAAATAGCAAGAACGTGTTCATTTTTGGCAAAAGCATTACGAATGAAACTATCAAATCGTACCTGTTGATCTGCAGTGCTACGTTTTTTCCGAAAACCGCACTGCTCCGAGGCCAATAAACCTTTGGATTTCAAGACCCACCAAGACCCACATCAAACGTTTGCTCACCATCCTCTCCATCGTTTTGCTTAAGCAACTGGTTAAGGCGATGGGTCTATAGTTGTTAGGGTCTGAAGAATCCTTACCGGGTTTTGGTATTGCAACTATGATGGCTTTTCTCCAAGAGGGCGGAAAAATTCCGGATCCCCAAATGGAGTTGAAAATAGTCAGCAGCAGGGTTAACGAACTCTCTGGAAGGTTAGTGAGGAGTTCATAATGAATGTCACCAGGTCCAACAGCCGAGTCATTTGACCTTTGAAGTGCCTGTTTCAGTTCTAAAAGTGAAAAGGGTTGATTGTAGTCTTCTGTGTTGTCTGAGGTGAATTTGACAGGTTGTTTCTCTTTTTGCTTTGTAATGGCTTGAAATTGTGTTGAATAGTGTTGTGATGAAGAGTTGTGAGAAATGGTGGAGGCTAACAGATTTGCAATTTGTTTCTTGTCTGTGATCAATTTTCCATTGACTTTTAGTGACCTAAAGAGGAGATAGTTTTTTGGGGGGTGTTTTTTCCCCCTTTGATTTTTCTGATTGCTTTCCAGACAGTTTTAGGTTTGGGTTTTGATGTAAGTGAAGAACAGAAACTTTGCAGGGAGGTTTTCTTTTGAGTTTTTATTGAATATCTGGCTTTGGCTTTCAGCTGCTTAAACGCAAGTACGTTTTCTGCAGTAGGGTTTCGAAAAAGATTCCGTTGAGCTTTCTTACGTTCTTTAATAGCTTGTTTACAAGCATCGTTAAACCACGGTATTTTCGGGAGTTTGCAATATCAATCAGTGTATCTGTAAACCGAGCCACTGGATCCTCCAACAGGGCCAGCTCGCCAGACAATCGCGACGTACACAGAGTGCGGAAGGACATCCAGTCAGCCCTGTCGAACCTCCGGTGTTCAGCAGCAGGTTCATCTTCGTTAGGAGAAGTTTTGAGGATGATTGGGAAGTGATCACTTCCGCAGAGATCATTGTGGGTTAACCAGTCAAATTCAAGTACAAGAGATGGATCACAGATAGATAGATGAGGAACAGAAAAGGAGTGATGACTGTGGTGTCTATACTTAGGTTCACCGGTGTTTAAGAGACAAAGGTTGTAATCGTCTAATACATTTTCTACCATTTGACCGCTGGAATCCTGCCTCACATCACCCCAAAGAGGGGAGTGAGCATTAAAATCTCCAACGAGGACAAAAGGAGCAAGAGGCTGTTGAATCAACTGTTCTAGGTCTGATAAACTTACGTCGACTGATGGTGAAGTATAAATGTTGCAGACGGTAACGGCCTTGTTCAACGTCACCCTCGCAGCCACGGCCTGCAAAGGGATGTTCAGTTGAACTTCATTAAACAGATAAGAATTATCTATAAGCATGTTCCACCGGACAATGGAGTGTTCCATCGCTTCAGTCAGGTGGGATCGATGACTAGTCCATCTCGTCATCGGACAGGGCTGAATACTGGTTGGAAAGGACCAGGTTCCGCTCCGCCATCTTTAACCTGTCTGAATCTGCAGGCTTCGGGTGGAGCCTGGGTCCAGCCGGAAGGAGCGGAGAGCCTGGGGAGTACAAACCCCTCAACATCCACCAGGATCCTCCCCACCCTCACCGCAGTAGGCGAGCTTCTCGATGAAGACGAATCATCTTTCGAGGATGCGGTTTTTAAGGGACCTGCTGAACCCTTAGGGCCGGTTTTGGAGGGAACCGCCGAACCCTTAGAGGCCTTTTTGGAGGGATCGGCTGAACCCTTGACTGTCTCTGAACTCTTCGCGGGATCGCACGGAACCCGGGCGTCGGCCGATGCCGTCCTCGACCTCCCGGAGGAAGCCTGAGTGCCGGCCGATATAGATCCGGGCCCACCAGAGGATAGAGCTGTCTTGAGCGGACGTTCCGAAAAAAAGAAAAAAAGAAGAAAGAAAAAATAAAAGAATAAAATAAACCCACGTCAGCGACGTCTGGCATTCGACAGTTTTCATTTCTTTCCCGGTGGAAGCGTCAGGGGCGTAGGACTTACTTCCAGAGATCACAGTCGGCATCTTGGCCTCTACCAACTGTCTGGCTTCCGGAAAGGATATGCGTTTCTCAACGCGGACTCGTTGAATCGCCTTCTCCTTCTGCCAGACCGGGCAATCTTTAGCCGATGAAGCGTGGGGACCATTGCAATTAGAGCACAGCTTGGGTTTGTCACACCGACCTTCATGCTTATCTTTTCTGCAACCCGGACACTTCGCAGCAACCTTGCAACGTTGGCTCGTGTGGCCAAATTTGTTGCAGTTGAAGCAATGTATCGGGTTGGGAACAAACAAGGCCACCTTCACCTTTAGATAGCCGACCGTAATCTCTTTCGGGAATTCTGGAGAACCGAACGTCAATAAGGGAGTACTGGTGGGGGTCACCTTCCCCTCCTTCAGCGTCACTCGGTTAACCCCAACCACACTTCGCAGCCTGATCCTTCAGTTCATCCCGGATCTCAACCTCCGACATGTCAGCGAGGTCCCGACACCTGATTACTCCCCGAGAGGAGTTCAGGGTCTTATGAACTGAGACTCTGACTGGTCTGTCGACAAAGCGGTTTGTCTGGAGCAGGTTTTGGGCCTCCACCAAGAAGGAACCGTCTCTCAGCCTCTTGATGCTCTTCACGGTTCCGGCAACAGCCTGGAAACCCTTTTGAATTGCAAAAGTAGACAACTTCTGCAAAGGAAGATCATCATTTGTCGATTCGACTAGAAGAAATCTAGGCCAGTTTTTTGTCGTTGTTTATGAACATTTCGTTATCTGAGTCCGTATCCGTGTCTTCATCCCGTCTTCTTTTGATGGATTTGTGCTTTGAAGCCATGTTATGTTTATAAATGATTCATTACGTTTTGTCCCCGAGTCCGAAAGGGAGTGTACACAATCGGCATTCCAGCAAGTGTGTACCAGGGCTCAAAACGCAATATACTCAGGTGATAAAAACAACAACATAAAGTTTAATTCCATTCCCTGATTGACCCTCAGCCGCTGCCTTCTAATCGAAATTAGGGCAAAGCACGACCAGCCGTTTGATTGGGTCGGGCCAACCCAACCACCCGTTTAGGAGAAGTCCGGGCCGAAGAAGCGTGTTGGACCCCACTGGGGACCTGCGCCACCAGGATCCCATCCTCCCCCGACACGGGATGTAGCGTGCGCCAAACACGCTGGGTCTGAAGGTGACCGCAGAGAGCAGGAACTATATAAAGAAGAGCTGTGTTGTAGCTAGATACAGGAGAATGGCCGGTTAGGTAGAAATAAGCTGTAGAGGGGAGCTGAATACAGAGGTATCATGGAGAGTTTTTGGAATGAAATACAGTTGAAAGGGCCGGTAGTCAGAAACTAGACGTAAGAAAAGAGTGAAAGGGGTGGAGCAGCTTAGTTTAAACACCCCACCGGCGCGAAAAGTCGGCTCCATGCAGGCACTTTCCGACCAAATATGTTGTTCAAAGTATATGATAACATACTTAATAGGTTTACATACAAAACACTCCATGGTTTATTAGCTTATCTTCCAATCAAGAGGGCATTTCCATCTTCGATGTTCTTAAGTTAAATGCACAGACTACGATTTTAGCCACATCGAAAACGGTCTGCTGAGATTTACTATTCATAAGACTTAGGAAATGACTTCCATTTTCCTGGCAAATATTTGTGCCTTAAGAAAACGTACACTGGACATTCATGCAAAAAAATGTATTTCTGTTTCTTTTTCTTCAACACAAAATGGGTATGCTACATTACGCGCTGTTGGTGAAAAACGGTGTGGGTGGACATTAATCTGGGATACACCCATTCTGAACTGAGCAAAGGCATTCCTGTATACGTCCATCCAAAGAAAATCCACATACTTTTCCCTTTCAAAGCAGTTCTTATAACCTTTATAAACTGACAGCCTTTCACGCGATTCTAGGTGATTCCACCATCTATGGCAAAAAGAACTTTACAACCTTTCTCTCAGTTCATTGAAATGATCTTGTCATTCCCGCAACCAAACAGCCACACTTGTTCAAATCCATTATATCACAAGACTGATTTTATATGTGACGTGCATGTTGTTTTACCTCTGTTTTGCATTTCTAATAATATTCTGTACGATTTCTTTGAGTAAAGGTTATCTGTTTGTCTGAGCAGTTTCAGCCAATACTTGACCAATCTGGCTAGCTGGTATAAACAGTGGATAGCGGCCCAATTCTCCGTAGACAACGTCATTCGAAGTCTTGTTCCGCACATCCAAAAAATCTTTTACATGCAAAAAGATGTAGACGCTCTATTTGCTCATGCATTTTATAACCCCAAATCACAGCTACACACAACATCGTTGGCGTAATTTATCCATCAAAAAGTTTGAAAACAGTCACAAGAGAGTTACAACCAATCATTTTTAGTGTTCTTAAAAATTCTGTTGTACCTTTTTTGGCTCTGATTGCAATGTCTTCCATTGCTGCAGTAAAACTGTGTCCAGTACAAAATGTGAGTCCCAAGTATTGATAATCCCAGGACCATCTTTCTTTAGCAGCCAGATAACCGCCCTTTTTAAACCCCATGACATTTGATTTATCCAAATTAACAGTCAAACCTAATCTTTTTGCAGCTACAAACAATGCATTCAGTTGGTTCTGAAGTCCAATCACAGTAGAGGCAAGTAGAGTTGAGTCATCGGCAAAAAGTAAAATAAACAGCTCAGTTTCAGTCGGACCGAGGGGTATACCATGTTTTGCTTTACCTATTATTTCATTTGCAAGTTCATTTATCAGCAGAGAAAAAAGTACTGGGCATGCCACACACTCCTGTTTCAGACCCTGAAAACACTCAAAATAGCCAGACACTTCACTTTTACTCATAACACAGGCTTGTACGGAACTGTACATTGCTTTAGATATCTAAGCATTTTACCTTGAATGCCACTATGGAATAGGACTGACCACAGAATGTTTCGATTCACAGTATCGTATGCTTTCTTTAAATCGATAAATGCCACATACAACTTGAATTATTTGCAAACTGTTTTTCGATCGCTGCATGCAAAGTAAATCTCTACGTCTGAGCTATCGTAGATCGATCCTTTCTAAATCCCGCTTGTGCGTCAGTCAGCACAAAGTTACTTTCAGCCCACGCAGTTAACCTGCTGTTGATAATGTGTGTGTAAACCTTACTTAATATCTGAAGTGATATTCCTCTGTAGTTATCTGGGTTGTTTACGTCACCTTTTTCATGAGGTGGAATTATAATCGCTTTTGTCCACTCAGATGGGAACTGTGAACTTGAGAAGAGGACATTGAAGTATTTTGTTAGAAAAGGTGTTATTTCTCGTTCTGCAGCCTTTAGCATTTCTGCGATTACAGCATCCACACCTGGAGCCGTAACTATGGATCGGGCCTAAAGCGGTAGGCCGGCCTAAATCTCAAGGCTATTGACAATGGCCCCAAAATGGTAGCCATGGACCGGGACTACACCAAAGCCCGGGCCGAACCTCGGGCCTAAACAGCCGATATTTAAGCTAGCGATTTCGCTGGACCGGTCGTAGGCCCGGGACTGTGACTGCCTTTAGCTTTGTTATGCTTGGAAAGTTGTTTTTTCTTGTTTTTGTTAGTTTTTTGCTGTTTTTGCGACTTTACGTCTGAATCCAGCGGCTTCTCTTTTTAATTTGTTAAAATATATTATTATTATTTTTATTTTAAAAAAAATTAAATCATCAAAATTGTATGTTTTGATTGTTCGTATTTTACTACTGGAAGACTCACACGAGGTGATATCGACATCTTTCGTTCACTTCGTCAAATGAGTACTAGATGTTCGTCGGCCAAAGCTCTTTCATTTTGGAGGGAAGAAAGGTCGCAATAGCCGAACGACGCAGGCATAATGACTGATTATGTGATCGTACGATTTAATGTTTGCAAATTATTATGAGAGCAAGTTTGCTTGACGTCTTACATTCTCACTTGAATTATTTTTTGTTATTTAAATCCATCTGCACAGCGTAGGCTACCTGATTTCACAGCGTCCACTCGCTTTTCTGACAAGTTCAAAATGGCCGACGCAGCAGACGATGCTACAGTTACTCGATTCAGTAATGCCAAGAAGAATATCCTATCGAAGATGTCGATAGATTAGCGTTTTTACGAAAAATTACCTCGTCGAGATCGCTTGGGTGTTGCAGAAGTAAAACATGGCGAATCACGTCCAGAATCTGGGCCTGCCAGGCATGCCTTCACCTAATGTGCATGTTTACCGATGTTTGAGCGTGCGAAATACCTCGCAGGGAAGTGAACGAAGGGTGTCGGTGCGCATTCCCAGATGGGATTGCCCCCTCTAAAGTTAGCACAAGCGATGACGCGTGTGATGACCCCTTTCTTATCAGCGCGAAGTCAGTGACTCTGTTCTCTCGACCATTGTTCGCGTCCATGTATACGAACTTTGCCTAACTCAAGTCTCGGACTCTAAAGTCAGGGACTTTGGTTTAGACCTGGCCTACCGTAGTCCCGATTCATAGTTAAGGCCTCTGACGCTTTACCACTTTGGAGGCGCTGAATATCCTTTTTCACTTCTAGTTCACTTATATCAGTATCAAGAATTTCCTCATTGTTCCCAGGATTCCCATAAATTTCTTCATTCTCAGCCTGGGCTGTGGTATTTCATTGATTACTTTGTCAAAATGATCAACCCACTCCTCTTGTGAAATATCATTGCTTATTAATGTTCTGTGCCTATACTTGCGAATATGTCCACAAAACTCCTTTGATTTGTTCATGGTGTCCAGTGAACTGTCCACACGAGAGTTCTGTTCTTCACGTTTCTTCTTTTGCAGCAAACATTTGTACTCTTTACGTTGGCTTTGGTAAATAACAAGATCGTGAGAATCTCAGGAATTTCTAAAACGCCTAAGACATTTTCTGATGTCTTTCTCCTTCTTGTAGCATTCTGCATCAAACCAAGATGACCGATTTTGTGTGCCAGTTCTAACCTTGACAGTTTTTAACATGCAACCCCTTTTCAGTTAGCAGTGCCCGAGTAAATATTTCAATGGAAGCATTAATACAATCGTCCGTCATCCCAGTTGCGCTCTCAACATGGTCCCTAAACTCCACGGATGTAAAGTAGTCTTTAAAATCCTGAACCTTTTCTTCGCACCAAATATCTTTTCCTTTTTCGCCTGTATTTTTTCACCTAGATGTGCATTTTGGTCAGTGTAAAAATTGCAATACAGCTCAAATGGCTTGTGATCTGATTCAATTCTATCTTCTACAGAAAAAGGTATGGACAAAGTGTAACAAACTGCTGGACATTAGAAAATAATTCACCACACTGCAGCCTTGGTCAGATATAAAGGTGAACTTGCCGTGATTATCCCATGACCGACATCCATTGATTAACTGGAGATCAAACAATGTAAACAGCTCCGTGAGTCTTTTCCCAAAGTCGTTTATCTGGCTGTCTTGCGAGATTCGACTGCACTCCAACATCTCTATCTTATCAGCCACGTCATTCTCATAATTCTGTACAAAATCCTGATTAAATTGGTAGTTGGCTGTTCTTGCATTAAAGTCGCCATTACAAATGATGTTCACATCACCGAACTCCTCTAGAAGATCACAAATACATTTTTCGACTTCTGCAATATGACAGTTGGAGTCCGCTGAGTCGTAGAAAGGACTGCAGCTGGGCGGTACATACGTTGATAAACATAGATAGTCATCCTCCGTACTAAGCGGAGTTCTTGACAACTTTAGAACAATCCCATTATCGCATTGGACACTAATTCTTTCCACAAACTTACTGATATGCTTCTTAACCATCACGATAACACCTCCTGATCGTCTCCTTTGGTATGACAACTTGACAGCTGGACATACGAATCTGACATAATCACACAAAAAACCCAGACATATCAAAAGTGTTGTCAACAAAGGTTTCTACCAGCGTTACAAAATCAAACTGTTCAGCATATTTCACCCAGTCACAGTCAGAAAGTTTACTCGCAATACCTGCCGCATTGTAGAGTAACAAAAATACAGACCATATAAACCAGGGCCGGCCGTATTCCTAGGTATCGGCTGCGTCTTCGAAAAGCGCGGCAGTATCGTCCGCATCACTCCCATCTACCACGCCTGTATTATTTGACTGTGCACTAGCGTTGCTTTCTTCGTTGGCGGAGCGCTGAGTATGGAACATCGTGTCAATACGGCCCTGGGAAGATGAGTTTTTTCCATGGACCCTGCCAAAACCGAGAGAGAGAGAGAGAGAGAGAGAGAGAGAGAGAGAGGAGAGAGAGAGAGAGAGAGAGAACTCAGAATTCAGAAATCAGAACTTTATTACTCAAGGATTGAGATTTTAAGCAATAGCCTGTTCTTACAATCTGTCCTTGCTAATCTACATACACAACACACATAAAGATTATTAATGACGAGAGAGAGACAGAGAGAGAGAGGATTTGCTGGAAGGAGGACAGGGCTGTCATTAGAGAAGAAAAAGCCAGCATTCTTATTATTTCATCTAAAGCCCGCTCTTAATTGGGCGAACTGTTAGTTTGCCGAACGTACTTCGGACTGAGCTCAGACGAACTTTTAGTTCCCCGAACATGGTTCGGACAGTTTGACGAACTATATTTCGAACTATATGTTTTCTTAACTGGCGGCAGAAGCGCAGCAGACAGCATGATCCAAAATGTAGACTAAAGTCAGATCAAGTAAGTATACTTTAATCATCCATCACAGGTTAATCCGATAAACTACTAGATCATTATGTGTCCCAGAGACAAGGCTATGCGTCCCACAAGTCAAAAAATAGGCCATTTTGCTCCGAAGCGAGTGAAGTATCAACACCGTCATCCATTTTTTAAAACTTTTTCCTCATCCACAGGAGAGATCTCTTTCCTCTCATCCAATCAGAGGCAAGGTTTGCCGAACTGGGCGAATATTCCCAGAACATGCTGAGCGAAGCTTTTTAGACCATCGATTCGTCGCAGTTCGTCGAATACCTAGAACTAGGTTCGCTAAGATCCAAACACATAAAAGACTGAAAAGAACGCTTATTTATTATGACACAAACACACAATTTGCTGTGTCTGTGTCATAATAAATAAGTGTTCTTTTGAATCTTTTTATGTGTTTGGATGTTGTTTTCAGAACGCTAGCAGGCATTTTGTTTCAGATTTGTTTATTTTATTTTTATTGTTTATTTTAAGAACGGGCTTCAGAACAACTTCTAAGGAACAGTCGTGATTTTGTGTGTGTGTGTGTGTGTGTGTGTGTGTGTGTGTGTGTGTGTGTGTGTGTGTGTGTTTCAGTTTATCTCCCTACTTTCCAAATTCCAAAGATAATCCAGGCGGAATCTCAGTAAAAGCAGCAGAAATCGGATGAGTGGCGAAAGCATATCATACCTGATATATTTGGGAAACTGCACATATTTGGCTTGATTTGGCAAACACACACACCACACACACACATACACACACACACACACACAACACACAAAAACACAACAACAACAACAACAACAACAACAACAACAACAGCCCACAGTTAACACAAAAGACGAGCAAAAAAGAACCTAGCGTGGGTGATAGATAGCGCAGTTCCAGGTGCCTCTTATTGGAAGGGGTCACTGCCCTGACCATCAGCCGCGCCCTGTACACTTCTCCCGGTACAGCGTGAATCTCAATCCCCACTGCGAAGGCGTTCCCGTCTGTGACGAAGTCAATCCCCGGAGCTACCCACCGCCTGCACAGCTCCCACCGCTTCCCCACACTACCGTCGCGCACGTGCAACACGCCTCGCGTTGAACACGCCCTAGGAGTCTGCAGCAGAAGCCACAGCACCGTGTCGTCATCACTCGCCACGCGCAGCCATCGCACGCACGAAGTCCTGGCGCCGCTTTCCAAAGCGGTCGATGACGCGGCGTCAGCTTGCACGTGCAGCATGAAGGTTTGGTTTTGTGCAACGTGGATCTCGCCTGCAGGGTCGGGCCTTGCTTGCAGGCACTGAACACCGCGGTCGGTGGATAGGTCGATGACCTTGACGTGGATCTGAAGGTCAGGCTGGGACTGTGGGTGAGGCAGGGAGTGGGTAGAATCAGGTGTGGGGGAAACCAGGCGTGTAAACTCATCTCCTTTGACGAGCAAGTTCCAGAGGACCAAGAGTGAAAGGACATACGTGGATTCGAAGCACGATGAAATCATACTGAATGTTGAGGGTGTGCTCTTTGGTGACGTCTTTTGTTGTTCAAAGGTGGGTCAATTCAAAGCCAGCTCATATTAAAGGACAAAAGCAGCAACAAAAAAGAGCTTTGAATGAGCTGTTTTACAACCGAACGATGAACAAACTATATCTGTTGAAATCGTTAATAACGCGGCGCCCGTAGAAGCCCATATGCGCTCCAGCCCCGTCTGTCAGACGCTTGCCCAGTTTTCCGCTGAAAGCAGACCGGCGCATGTCACGGTGGCCATCACAGCGCAACAGACACGGTTTGCTCACGAACAAGCTTTATTCAAAGTGTCTGTGGCTTGAAAGATGAAAAGCAAACAAACAAAATCATACAGGTGAAGCTGCACCCAAAGCCCGACCTAAGCTAGTTTTCCACAAAACCCGACTCCAGTCCAAGTCACCACGTACCACTGACAGTAGGTGTGCGCTAACAAACAGAGTGATGACGACCTACACGACATTTATAGACGGATGGAAAAAGAAACGACATTGGAGACCGACCCGGGCTCGCGCACATACGTGTGTGTGTGTGTGTGTGTGTGTGTGTGTGTGTGTGTGTGTGTGTGTGTGTGTGTGTGTGTGTGTGTGTGTGTGTGTGTGTGTGTGTGTGTGTGGTGTGTGTGTGTGTGTGTGTGTGTGTGTGTGTCGTGGTGTGTGCATGTCTGCTGTTGTGGTGTGTTGTGTGTGTGTGTGTGTGTGTGTGTGTGTGTGTGTGTGTGTGTGTGTGTGTGTGTGTGTGTGTGTGTGTGTGTGTGTGTGTGTGTGTGTGTGTGTGTGTGTGTGTGTGAAGATCGCATTACATTTTAACTGCAGAGAATCCCATCAGACGAGTGATATTTGATATTTCAGTGTTTACTTTTTGTGTTCAGTTAAAGACTGATATTAACGGGACAGGGACCAAGTACCCGTAAGTTGTTCCGGAACCGCTCAAAATGTAGCCCACCTTCCATCCCTCCAGTTCCATCACGGTCAGAACTATCGACCCACCCCATTCCTGTTCGGTTGGATGTGTGTTGTCTCTGTAACTTTGTGTTCCTTTTGGTTGGATGTGTGTTGTCTCTGTAAATTTGTGTTCCTGTTGGTTGGACGTGTGTTGTCAGTGAATTTGTTTTTATTTATTTTAATTGTTTAAAAAAAGAAGTGTTTTGTCTCTGTGAATTTGTGTTAATTTTGGATGGCTGTGTTGTCTCTGTGAATTTGTGTTTCTTTTAGTTGGATGTGTGTTGCCTCTGTGAATTTGTGTTCATTTTGGTTGGATGTGTGTAATCTCTTTGAATTTGTGTTCATTTTGGTTGGATATTTGTTGTCTCTGTGAATTTGTGTTAACCTCATTTGATCTCTATCTTATATATATATACTGTTTGTAACACCCCCTCATTTTCCATCTTGTCTAAAAGTACTGGCACTATAAATTGATCATTATTATAGTTTTTCATAATCAAGCAAGCACTGTCCAGACGTTTGGTTCCACGAAGTTGACCAGAACAAAGACACAAAACGTTTATTTTTCTTGACATAGCTGCGTCCTAAGGGTCCACAGGGGAAGGCAGAATATAAGGTACAGTGATGCCAATCTACAGAACAGCTTCAGCCAATCAAAAAATCGCAAATGATATTCCGCGCGAAAAACCCGAAAAGTGGCCGGCATGCTTGCCTCACAAGTTTAGACAAAACAAGAAAACGAAATATTTTTGATCGTTGAACTCTGTTGCTCAGTGTGATTGATTAAAAACCAAGTTCAAACCAAGAAAAATACGGAGGGCATGTTTCGGCGAGGAATGTCAGCAACATCAAAGTATGACCATCCACAGCGAACTTCTGAATATTATTGACTGTGAATGTTAAGTGTAATTTTAGCTTATTTATCCATATTTCGTTTATGCCTTCGGGAAATTTCGGGTCGCCTTACGCAAGTAAGGCTACAGCAGCCACTAGAGTAGTTCCAACCCATTCCTATCAATGTGTACAGTGTTTTCGTGTATCCAGACAATGGTATGGTTACAGTGTTTAGGATTTTTAGCGTGTGCTAACATTGATGCATGCGATTGGGGTCGTACAGCGATTGGGGGCTGTACGACCACAGTAAGAGAGTCCGCACTGAAAGTTGAATCCCTTACCGCACCGGAGAACGACCGAAACGTCCGGCTTCACCGAGTCAGTATTGTGCCGGGCGTTTCGGTCGGTCGCTCCACCCACTGACCTATATCATCCCGATAGTCTCCATTATTTTGGATTCTGCATCATCCGACTATTATATGTTAGCCAAGACGTCTCGGTTTAGTAGAATGAAGACGGAAGTAACCGAGTGTTTGATTGCTGACTAGCTACATAATGTGTGTGTGTGTGTGTGTGTGTGTGTGTGTGTGTGTGTGTGTGTGTGTGTGTGTGTGTGTGTGTGTGTGCGTGCGTGCATGTGGTGTGTGTGTGTGGTGTGTGTGTGTGTGTGTGTGTGTGTGTGTGTGTGTGTGTGTGTGTGTGTTCCAGATCGTGCGAGTTTAATTTTGATAGTCGCGTACTTAGTGGATGTGTGACACATCTTGGAAAACAGGCGGGAGCCTGTTGCAGAATCGAACATACTCTCTGAACTGCTAGGCTGACAGCTGAACACTGTGGTCAGTGTTGGTTACCTCGACATTGGCGAGACAGTGAAGTGAGATGATCAGGCTGTTGTTTTCCAGTACAGGGCTGTTGGAGAAAGCTAGCGTAGTTTGAGCGGTGGGTCGGTGTCTCTGTAAGCATTACATGCTAGTTGCGTTTCCTTCCCAAGGGAATATTAAAAACAAAGCAAAAAATATAAAACCCATGAGGATAGCAAAGTTGGTAGGAGATGGTAATTATACTGCTGGGAGTGTATGCGCGCGCGCACGCGCACCTGTGTGCAGGAGTGCGTCAGTATAGCCTTTGCTCGTCGTATGTGTGTGTGTGTGTGTGTGTGTGTGTGTGTGTGTGTGTGTGTGGTCTCTAGAGTCCTCGGATGACAATAACCCATACCGGGACAAATGCGCTTGTGCTGGATTCCCC
Source organism: Alviniconcha marisindica (assembly GCA_018857735.1). Lineage (NCBI taxonomy): Eukaryota > Metazoa > Mollusca > Gastropoda > Provannidae > Alviniconcha > Alviniconcha marisindica. The sequence continues at coordinate 922,966 of JABMCL010001334.1, forward strand.
GGCTGCTTGACAGATTTAACGGACCTGAAATGTGCGTTAGGTTACGAAGTTGCAGACTTGGTTGCGAGGTACGCGTAGCGGTAGCTCGTAGTTAGCTGTAGCTCTTGAGCTATTTTTTGTTTGCATTGCATACTTGTTTTCATGTCTACGCTGTACTGCCAGGCTCCAGAATTAGAAAGCTAAACCTGTCAACTTTAAAAACAAGAACAAACAAACAAAGAATCAAAGAATCAAAAACAAACAAAACAAAAAAGAAAGTAAATATACAAACAAACAAAACAACAACAACAAACAAACAAATCACCCTCATTGTGATGTGTCTGTACTTTGCATTTTCAGGGTCGAAGACTAGATAACTATCCCGACACAAACCGGTCACGCAAACTAACTACATCTTCAGCGGTGGTGTTGGTCAGGTAACTAAGCAATTGCACACCAGGGTGAGGATGAGACTCGGTTAATTGTAGATCTGAGTCTTTCTCATTCAGTTCAGCGTTGCCCATCTTGGGTTCCATTCGGTTGGCCAGGAACTGCTGGCGACGACCGGATCGGGTCCCAGCCAGGTGTGGCTATAAAGACTCACGACTCTTCGATACTCTGAGCTGTCGAGTGAACCGCCTCCCATTTCCTACACAGAAACTAAACTTAGGTACCTCGGAGCACCAGTCTCCCATTTTGTACACAAAACCTAAGCTCTGAGTTGCTGAGTGACCAGTCTCATTTCCTACACACAAACTAAGCTTAGATACCTCTAAGCTATCGAGTGAACAGCCTGCCATTTCCTACACAAACTAAGCTTAGATACCTCTAAGCTATCGAGTGAACAGCCTGCCATTTCCTACACACAAACTAAGCTTAGATACCTCTAAGCTATCGAGTGAACAGCTTCCCATTTCCTACACACAAACTAAGCTTAGATACCTCTAAGCTATCGAGTGAACAGCCTGCCATTTCCTACACACAAACTAAGCTTAGATACCTCTAAGCTATCGAGTGAACAGCCTGCCATTTCCTACACACAAACTAAGCTTAGATACCTCTGCGCTGCTGAGTGAACAACCTTCCGTTTCGTGCACACACTAAACCCTAATCGCGGTGCCCAACTCCTGTGGCTTGTTGCCGTCATCTGTCGTACAGTCAGAATGCCGTCTGCCATGACCGTAATTCACGTGCTGATCCTAAACATGTTCATCACCGCCGAGTCTTCAATGTATCATGCTGAGCCGGTTCACCAAACATGTTCATCACCGCCGAGTCTTCAATGTATCATGCTGAGGCCGGTTCAACGAACTCATCTACGTCGTCTGTGTATCATGTTCAGGCCGGTTCAACGAACTCATCTCTGTCGTCGGTGTATCATGTTCAGGCCAGTTCAACGGACTCAGCTGTGTTTCCGGAACACGAACTGAATCCAAGAGACTTTCCGGCTCACGCGACTGTGCCGGGCGGTAAACCTCACAAAGCTGCACAGGATGGTTACACACACAGCGACAGGTACCTGTCCACACCCGCCAATCCTACCAGTATCACCACGAGAGCTGAGTCACGTGCTTTGCGTTATGAAAACGTAACGATAGACACCGATGAACTGACCCACTGCTTGAAGGCGAACGACGGGCTGTCCATTGTTGCTCGCGAAGTCTCTATGTCTTATGATGGACTTGGTGACGTCAGTGAGCTTGACCTTCCGACGAACCGGACGTTGGTCTGTGACGTCAGCATCACGGGGCCGAGCGACTTGGCGATGTCCGTTCTGCTGACGGAACAGACGTGTACGCTCCCTGAAAACACTCTCTCTGTGTCTGACGGCACCTCACAGGAGCTCTGGGACGGCTGCAGGGAGTTCTTCTTTCCGGGTTTTGATTTCGTGTCGAGCAGCAACACTGTGGTCGTCACGCTTCAAATACGCAACGTCACGGCGCCCTTCTCGCTGAGACTGAACGTCAAAGCGGTTCAGAGACCTGGGGCCGGGGAGCTGGAGATACGTTACGTGACGCCCACTCTCGGTAAGTCTGAAGGTATAGAGTCTGGTCACTGACCTCAGCCGAGACAGTTGAAGACATCTTACGATGAGTCACAGACCTCGTCTGCTGATAGGATAGCTGACACCAAATAAGTCAGCTAAAATAAGTCAGCGACGTGACACCAGCTCTGCGTAAGTAATTTATGTGACGCCAATTCTAAATAAGTAAGCTAAGTGACGCCAGCTTTAAGTAGGTAAGCTAAGAGACACCAACTCTAAGTAACAAGTCGTAGCTAGTCAAAATACGCGACGTGACGCCGACTCTAAAATAAGTCAGCTATGTGACGCCAACTTTAAGTAGATAAGCTACATGACGGCATCCATAATTAGGTAATAAAGCTACATGACGGTAACTCTAAGTAGGTAATGTACGTGACGGCATCCAAAGGAGGTAATTAAGCTACACGACGGTAACTCTAAGTAGGTAAGCTACTTGACGCCAACTCTAAGTGGGTACGCTACGTAACAGATAAGTACTATTGTTTTAATTAGATACTTGTGTACACATACTAATTATTTCTTAATGCTGTGAAAAATAAGATGTTGCGCGTGTGCTCACGAGTGTGTGTGTGTGTGTGTGTGTGTGTGTGTGTGTGTGTGTGTGTGTGTGTGTGTGTGTGTGTGTGTGTGTGTGTGTGTGTGTGTGTGGTGTGTGTGTGTGTGTGAGAGAGAGAGAGAGAGAGAGAGAGGAGAGAGAGAGAGAGAGAGAGAGAGAGAGAGAGAGAGAGAGAGACTAATATTGTTTAATTCCAGATGCTTGTATGTTTTGTATGTGCAGCATGGTGCTTTTTACTGCTTTTTATGCACTTCTGTCACTCGATAGCCTGTTTTGGTCGGTCTTTTTAGATTCAAACCTATGAGACAACCCCGGTAAGCACACATTCCAAGACGAAATATTAGATAAACGGTCAAAGGACTGAAAATAAAGGCGAAATACCTGAAACAGACATGCCGATCGGTCAAGAGATTTACAAGTAAATGTTTACAGAATCGTACCCAAGGAATATGTTCATTTCTTTGGTGTGTGTAAATTTTGCCAACGAAACTAGATGGTACAGAAATCAAGAAATGTATACAGTAAAAGAATTTTTATTAGAAAGGGGAAAGGGCATGGTGATGTCAGGAATAAATTACGTCAGAACTGGCGTCAAATGTGTTGCACTGTTTGTGGACAGTAGGCTCTTTACGAAGGAAGTACGACTTTCTGTCTATCCATAAAAATTATTTAAAAAAATAAAAAAATCGTCAGATTTACTCTGTTTAAGGTATTCCAGATCTAAATATAACGCCTCAACAATTAACTACTTGCTTGTTTGTTTTTTATTTTTTACCCACACTTAGACCTATAAAAAAGACAGAAAAGAAAAAGAAAAGAAGGCATGCCTTTGTCCGTGATCGGATGGTATGCCAAGATTAATGAATAATTGATTAACGCGGAATATCCAAGCATTTAAAATGTAAGCAAACAAGGCATGTAGGAGAGATGAACATTCCACAATGTGTGCACACTCTTGGCTGTTCCAGGATACGTGCAGACTCCCCGCTGGGACCCTGAAGGCCGGGTGTTCTATCCGCCAGGCATGAAAAGTGCCGTTACCGTTACAGTGCCGGCCAATCACGTCGCGTTGGTCAGCCTCGTCCACTCGGACATCAAGATGCGCAAGAAAACGACTTCTAACGAATTCTTTGGAACCCTTCCGTTCAAGTCCAACGACTGTTTGGACAAGCTGGAGGTGTCTAGCATTCAGTACCAGCCGTCACGTAAGCTGAGGCAGGTATGGAAGGTGTGCGGCAACCTCAAACCAAAACTTCAAACTCTGCGCAGAGCCCAGGCGGTGCACGTGTATTTCAGAAGCTACACGACACAGGCGCTTGTCGCTGGGCTGGAGAAGGAACGTGCTGGTCTAAGCCACATTGAGGGAAAGCATACAGGCTTTAGACTTCTGTTTAGCTTCCTTAAGGTTTGATGTTTGTGTTGTCGATATTCTAATTAGTTGTGGTGTGTGTGTGTGTGTGTGTGGCGCTCGTGGGTGCGGATGTGGGCAGTGGTGGTGGGTGGGGGGGGGGGGGGATAGTGGATGGGGTGGGGGGGGGGGGCAGAGGGGGTCGTTTCTTTGTTTCCTTCTTATAGTTTGTTTCGTTATGTATGCAATCGCTTGCGTTCGTGTGTAGTGGTGGTGGCTGCGGTGTGTGTGTGTGTGAGTGCGTGAGTGCGTACGTGCACAGATTTCCTCCACTTGTGTTTTCAATAATAGTTACAATCAATTTCCAGACATTTGAACTGTACAAAGATGCCCAGCACCCAAACAGCTCGTCCTCGTCTGACTGGTTCCCAGAATCAGACGAAGACCACGAAGACGACGAACACGAAGACGACGAAGACAGTGAAGAAAACACAGGTCTGGACTGCTCGGCATCGTCCTGGTCTGGCTATGCCCCTCACCTGAGCTGTGACCTGGTCGTGGACTGCCAGACTGGCGAGGACGAGGCTGGCTGCCCTCATGCGTGCGGTGAAGGGGGGTTCGCAGAGGGAAACTCGTGTTATTACGTGAAGTTGAAAAACCTCGGGGAACATGGAGGCTTACAGGCTCAGATGGACTGCCGAACTGACGGAGGGCGCCTTGTGAGCTTCAACACTGGCGAGGAATGGGACAGAGTTACGTGGAAACTGCAGCGGAGTCCTGTGGGCGGTTTCTACTATGGTCTCCGTAACCCGGCCTCTTCTTGGCCTTTGTAGTGAGTATGCTGCTGTCGTTAACTTGAGAATTAGTTTGATCTTTAATGTCAACATGCCGTGAAACACATAGGGTCACCTCGTGACGAATCGAATCACATTCAAAATTCTTTTACGCCAGTGCAAATCGTAAGTCACTTAATCACACTTAAAAATATGAATCACACACACACGCACGCATGCACGCACGCGCGCACATACTCCAGTCAAATTCAAACTAGATATTGTTCTGTGGAAGCATATATGTATACAGTTAATAATTAAGATGCATCCCGAATTAGTTTCCGCTCATGTTTCAGTTGCCAGATAAGAACATGTAAAACTACAAAATGTACAATAATAATGCAAACAAAGTATGAAAGGAGGTAGAGAAATGTATACTGTAATGGAAAGACGCATGTTTCTAAATAAAATAAATAACTCACAATGATGTGCCAGGGAGGAATATATAATAAAAAAAGGGGGGGGGGGGGGGGGGGTGGTCATGGTCGTGGACACAATATTCTATAGTCAACAGCATCCGCAACTAAGTCAAAACGGTCGATAGAGCGGAAACATCTCAATATTTAAGATCCTTTGTATCTCAGCTGTACCGCTACTTACAAACAGCTACAGGTCGACATTTCGATGGGACGACGACACGGTGGCCCTGCTTGCTCAAACACAGCGAGCTCCTGTACAGGAGAAAGCCTGCAGTTTTGCACAAAAGTTCAACTTAAAACATTCCGCCATGATTTCATGCGCTACAGATGAGGAGGACTCCGCGCGAGTGGCCTTCGTGTGTGAGCACAAAATGGAGCCTAGTGGCACCGTTCTCGAGGGCGTCCATTCACCTCCATCAGTGCCCAGCGTGGTCGTCGCTCACCTGCCGAACGACACGTACAATCAAGTGGAGCAGCTTCGCTCGTCAGCAGTCGTGTGCCCTCGTTCCCACTGGACGCATTCCTTCTTGGCCTGTGACGTCATGAGCGCGTGCTGGGCGAGGAGAGACGTCATCAAGTACAGTCAGGAAAGAATGACGTGGGGCATTCCTGTGTCATCTACTTGTCCGGCGCCTTTGACGTCACTGCCTCCTTACTTCCGGTGCTTGAACGACGTGGATCACGTGCCGTACACCATGGTGTGTGACTACCTCCAGGACTGCTCGGACAACTCCGACGAGGATTTCTGTCTGTTTCCACCCTGTGAGGGTAGCTTCCACTTCCAGTGCCGCAATAAACAGGTACACACACACACACACACTCACACGCACACACACACACACACACACACACACACACACACACACACACACACACACACACACACACACACCGCAACACACACACACACACCACACACACACACACACACACACACACACACACACACACACACACACACACACACACACACACACACACACACACACACACACACACACACACACACACACACACACACACATGGTGACCAGATTAACAAGCAGTCACAACATGAATTTTTCCTTCAGTGCGTATGTGAATATGTCTGTGTGTGTTTTCGTGTGCCTCCGTGCGTGCTGTGTGTGTGTGTGTGTGTGTGTGTGTGTGTGTGTGTGTGTGTGTGTGTGTGTGTGTGTGTGTGTGTGTGTGTGTGTGTGTGTGTGTGTGAGCGAGTGGGGAGGGGTCATCGATGTGTACTTGAATGTTTGTGTGTGTATGGGGAAAACTCTTTTCTCTCTCTCTCTCTCTCTCTCTCTCTCTCTCTCTCTCTCTCTCTCTCTCTCTCTTCTTTCGCCCTGATCTAACCCCACTGGTTGACTGGGCGTTTAACACCAATTTACTTACTTTTTGTTGTTGATGTTCAACCTTTTGTGAGAGATTAGGGTTCAGATTGCCTTTGGCGAAATCAGGATCTTAATTTCCCCTAGATGTCCTTGGGGATAAACCAGGATACCAATGTCCCCTAAGAGTTCTTCTGGATGAACCAAGATACCAATTTCCCTTAGGTGTCCTTATGAACAAACCGGGATACCAGTTTTCTTTAGGTCTCATTCAGGACAAGCCAGGATCCCAATTTCCCCTAAGTGTTCTTCAGGACAAAGCAGGATGCCAATTTCCCCTAACTGTTCTACAGGACAAGCCACGATCCAAAGTTTCCCCGGGTCTCGTTTAGGACAAACCGAGATCCGATTCCCCCCTATGTCTCCTTCAAGACAAACCAGGATCCCAATTTCCCATGCGTCTCGTTCAGGACAAACCAGGGTCCCAATTTCCCCTAGGTCTCCTTCAGGACAAATCAGGATCCCAATTTCTTTTCAGGACAAACCAGGATCCAGATTTCCCCGAGTTGTTGTTCAGGACAAACCAGGATCCCGATTTCTCCCATGTCTCGTTGAGGAGAAACCAGGATCCTGATTTCCCCGAATTGTTCTTCAGGACAAACCACGATCCCGATTACCCCGAATTGTTCTTCAGGACAAACTCTTAGAAAAAATCGGGATCCTGGTTTCTCCCTCTCCATTAGGCCTACGTAGAGTGCACTACAGAAACAAGCCCCCGATTCAAGTGTTTTGAGACGGTGTAGAGCGGAGGAAAGGTTAGCAACAATGAAGCACCAACAAACCCAAACCAATCATGGTCAACAAGAAGGACATAAACAGGCGAGTGGATTTCGAGAAAATTATGTAGAATTTTTGCCTACTGCTAACAAAGATAGTCAACGAAGATGGAACACAGAGAGTTCACAATACACCATGTTTGAAGACAGACAAGCACGTGCAAAGAGTGGGAATGCCAGTGACTGTGCTTACAACGGAGTCCAGTTCAAGCTGCTGATGGATCTGCTTATGCAATATGGAGTCAACCTAACTCTGACCCGGCGGGTTGCAGGAGCACTCATGGAAAGAACAATGGCTGCGCAGCTTGGAAACTGGAGCTCTGCTCCTGATCAACTCACAATGGGCATACCTCAAGGATCATCGCTCTCGCCGGTCCTCTTCAATGTATACACCAAAGGCCTGGCAGATCTGAACCAAAATGGACCCAGCAAGATTCTCACACTGGCAGATGACGGGCTCATATACAAAACATCAAAGGACTCCCAAGAGGCAGCCAAAGCAGTGCAGCTGGGTAGTGTATCCAAGTGGTGTCGTGACACCGGATCTCTCATCAATCCAGTCAAGGCACAAACATCGTGGTGCAATCTTGACAACAGAGCAGCAGGCAAACCAGTGCCAGCGGTCTCATTGGATGTCGCTGTGGTCGAACGAACAAGTCATCTGAGATACCTTGGGATCCACTTTCACAGAATTCTGACCTACAGAAAACGTATGGAAGCAACAGCACTGAAGTGCAAGAAAGGTCAGTCAGTCCTCAAGGCAATGGCTGCAAAGGGTATTGAACATCGCCACTTCTTCCTACTGTATCAAAGTGTGGTGTTCAGTTTCATTGACTACGGACTAGGCCTGACTACAATGGCACAGACAAATCTGCTAAACCTGGACAAAGTGCAGAACCAGGCAATGCGAGACCATGGGGTTCATGCTAGGCCTCCCGCCAATGCAAACCAGCCACAAAGTGAAGCAGGTCAAAGCATACTTCAATGCCGTCGAAAATCCACACAACCCATTCTACGAAGCCGTGAAAGACACAAATGGATGCAGACTGGGACGGGGCAAGTCTTGGGTAGGTCAAGCAGAGGACTCAATACTGCAGGTATGCCAGCTGTCAGAGCTCAAGGCTACAAAAAGTGAAAAGTGGAATGGGAAGCCCAGACAGGCATGTGTCGATGGTCGATATTAATCTTCGAAAACTCCTGTGGGTATACTGCCCTGGACATGCCGGAATGAAGGAAAGTGACCAAGCAGATTGACTGGAGGGCAAAACAACCCTCACAAGTGGCTTGCTTCTCGGAAGATCTGAAGACACGCAAACAGGAAAGATAAACGTCAGTGAAAAGTTACATTATTTGTCTGATGCAAATCGACTAGTACAAGTGTCAGTTTTAGTAATCATTATTGCAACCTTACAGATGCCAGAGGACACGCAGCGTGTTACGAAGAACTCGATCCTGATGTGATCAAAAGCAAGTTGAGTGGTCTGAGAGGCAGGTCTGTTCAGCGTCGCATCACAAACCTGTCACGAAACAATACAATCGAGAAAGTCGTGCTTTATAGATGTTGGAAACGAAAAACTTTGGTGAGCGAATCTGATGATTTTATTTTCCGGTTTGACTGCAATAAGCGCATTTTGCAACACTGTTTCGTCAAGCAGGATTGCAAAAATATGACTGCTCTTGAAAATGAAGCACTGATCATCGTCACAAACTGGGCTTCTAAGAATATATCCAAGTACGCAAAAATTCCGCTCGTGTTGTCTTCTTACGGTGATCATAATTGCTCGGCGATATTTTCACACTACTTGAAATTTTGACCTTTGTGCAGTGTGGTACTGAAGTGACTGATGTTGCTTTTGTGACATGGGCTCCATGGATTAAATCACTATTACCTGACTATTCTGGGTAACCCCCTCCATCTTCCGCCAAATTATTGTAATGCGTCTGTGGCCTAAAAAATTGAACTTTCGTATTCTCTCTCTCTCTCTCTCTCTCTCCCTCTCTCTCTCCGTCCCTCCCTCTCTCCTCCCCCCTCTCCTCTCTCTCTCTCTCCTCTCCTCCCTCTCCCCCCCCTCTCTCTCTCCCTCCCTCCCTCCCTTCTTCCCCCCCTCTCTCTCTCTCTTTCTCTCTCTCTCCCCCACACCCCCCCTGTTGCTGCGATTTGTATGCACTGGTCGTGTTACTGCTGCCACCCGGTGTGACCTGATGTTGCATTCTTCTCGCTGTCAGTGCATTCCCTTCACTGCTGTCTGCGACGTGCACGTGGACTGCAGCGATGCCAGTGACGAGCTGAGCTGTGATTATGAAGTGCAACAGGCTGCACAGCTTGTTTACCCGGCCATCGTAGACTATGACGGACGAGGAGCAGTTCAAAAACGACCGCTCGCCCGCGCAACCGAGTTCCCCAACAACTCCTCATCCGCCTGTCCAGCCTCCCACTTCCTGTGCACGGAGGCGGACTTCTGCTTGCCTGTCTACGTCCGGTGTAACGGCGTCAACGACTGTCCGGGCCGCGAGGACGAAGCGGGCTGCGACAGCTACACGTGTCCGGGGTTTTACCGCTGTCGGGGTTCCAGAGTGTGTCTTCACGCTAAACACGTTTGTGACGCTGAGGTCCAGTGTCCACAGCATGACGACGAGCAGTTCTGTGAGCTGACCTGTCCTTCAAAGTGCACGTGCTTTGGCTGGTTCTTTGTCTGCAGTCAACCCTTCTGGCCGCAAAAACACGCGGAGCTGCGCTACCTGAACGCCAGCAACAGCCGGATGTCGCTGCGACTCCTGGCGAAGAACACAATGCTGATCCACCTCAGCTTGGCCCGCTGTGACGTCACACGTCTGGACAACGTCATCCTGCCCAACCTCCGCAGCCTGGATCTGAGCGACAACCATCTCCGTGCTGTCCGCGTCAATGATCTGAAGGGACTGCCCAGACTGCTGGTCCTCTTTCTGTCAGGCAATCCCATCGCTCGTCTGTTCGCTGACGGTGAGTCCCCTGTCGCGGCGCTCACGCACCTGGACTTGTCACGGGTGAAGCTGAAGACGTTTGACTTCACCACCGTGGCGGCTTTCCCGGGGCTGCAGATCCTCAACCTGTCACGTTCCGGAACGGACCGGCTGCTGGAGGACAGGAGGAAGCTGGTGAAGAGGCTGCGTGTGCTGGATGTCCGGGGTTGCCCCCTGACCTTCTTCTCCAACAACGTGCTGCGGGACCAGGACGAGCTGCAGACCGTCTTCTCCGAGAACTACAAGCTGTGCTGCCCCGCCGTGCTGCCTGCCGGCTTCACAGTCAGCCGCTGCCAGGCGCCGTTTAACGAGATCTCGTCGTGCGATGATCTGCTTCGCTCTGACGTCTACCGTGTGGCGCTGGCCGCCTTCTCCATCTTGGCTCTGGTCGGCAACGTCGTCAGTTTTGTTGTCCGCGGGTTCTTGGAGGGCAGACGCGCCAAGTCCGGATTTTTGGTGTTCGTGGTTCATCTGTGCGTCGCCGACTTCCTGATGGGGGTCTACCTGGCGGTGGTCGGCGTGGCTGACCGGCTGTACCTGGGAAGGTACCTCTTCGAGGACATTTCTTGGAGAAACAGCGTTGCCTGCAAAGTGGCTGGGGTGTTATCGCTGATCTCCAGCGAGGTGTCCGCCCTCTTGATCTGCCTCATCACTCTGGACAGATTCCTCGTGCTTCGCTTCCCGTTCTCGCGAACGCACTTCCGCTTCCGGTCTGCTCAGCTGGCCTGCGGTGTCACGTGGTTTACAGGGGGCTTGCTGGCTGCCCTGCCCCTCCTTCCCATGACGTCACACTGGCAGTTCTACAGCCAGACGGGCATATGCGTGCCGCTGCCCGTCACCAGGAACGATGACTTCGCCGGCCGACACTACGCCTTCGCCGTCATGATCGTCGTCAACTTTGTGCTCTTCGTCTTCATTGCTGCCGGCCAAGTCTCCATCTACGCTTCCGTGAACGCGAACAAAATGGCGGTGTCCGACGGTGGAAACCGATCACGTGACATAAAGATCGCGCGCCGATTGGCGGTGATCGTTGTTTCCGATTTCTTCTGCTGGTTCCCCATCGGCTTGCTGGGCCTGCTGGCCTCCACCGGAACTGCCATCCCTGGCGAGGTCAACGTGGCCATGGCCATCTTCGTGCTGCCGCTCAACTCGGCGCTCAACCCCTTCCTGTACACGCTGAACATGATACAGGAGAAAAGGCAGAACGCCAGAGAAGAGAGACTGTTGAAGCAGCTTCTCTCGCAGCAAACGCACGAGGACCACACGTGATGTTTTTCCCCAGTTACCTCCAGAAACTGCTAAAGAACGTCCTGCAACATTTTCGGTGTCTGCCAATCACGGCGAGTTATGAGTCGCCCGGCTAATTTCTCCATCTGATCGTACTTTACATTAGTCAGTTGTCGCTTCATATTGTGATAGAGTGTGTGTGTGTGTGTGTGTGTGTGTGTGTGTGTGTGTGTGTGAATGAGTACGCAGTGCCTCAGTGTAATGTATGTTCAGTGGATTTTATTCTTTTACAAAAATGTATTGATAATACTTCGTAGCATAGATATACATAGAATCTAGAATGTTGCCTTATATTAACTGCTTCCTGTAAGCGCTCAAGTCTTGTGTGAACTACGGTAGCGTAAACATTATTATTATCGTCATAACATTTATTATTGTTTTGCTTTAAGTTATAAACCATGAAGTGGTGGTCGTGACTGTGTAAATGGTAAGTAAGCGTACGGTAATGTACCAAAGTATGCATTTTGTGTCATATCTAACGTGATATACTTACAAATCGGTTTGTGTCATCCCCTACATTACTTATTCACGAAACTACCCATTTTGCTTCTTACATTATATTTACAAGATCTATCAAAATGTAGCCTACATATAAAACCTAAAAAATAATTTGTTAATAGATTGCGTTGTCCGCACGCGCGCGCGCGCGCGCACACACACACACACGCACACACACACACACACACACACACAACACACACACACACACACACACACACCACACACACACACACACACACACACACACACACACACACACAGACGCACGCTCGCGCGCATAACGTAACGTGGAGGGAAGGAGGGAGAGAGGGTGAAGAGGACAGAAAAAGGAACAAGCCAGAATTTGAAATCACGTGTTTTAATACAGTTATGAAGGCATAGGAGGATTGAATGTGATCATGAGACTACCCATTTTGTGTCATGCACTACATGGCGTATTCATGAAACTACCAATTTGCATTGCACTGCTCATGATTCATGCCGTACATGACGTAATCACCATAGTACCTTTTTCGTGTCATACCCTACGTGACGTATTCACGAAACTCTTTTGTATCATACTCTGTGTGACATATTCACCAAACCGCCTCTTTTGTGTCATGTAATAGGTGACGTATTAACCAAACTACCTCATTTGTATTATACCCTACATGACGTATACACGAAACTGCTCTGTGTGTGTGTGTGTGTGTGTGTGTGTGTGTGTGTGTGTGTGGTGTGTGTGTGTGTGTGTGTGTGTGTGTGTGTGTGTGTATGATACAATAACAGACATATTAACCAAAACGCCTCTTCTGTGTCACACAATCGGTGACGTATTCACCGAATGTCCTCTTTTGTATCATCCTCTGTAGGACATATTCACCAAACTGCCTCTTTTGTATTATACCCTACGTGACGTATTCGCCAAACTACCTGTTTTGTATCACACTCTACTTGGCGTATTCACCAAACTGCCTCTTGTGTCATATAATACGTGATGTATTCACCAGATTGCCTCTTTTGCGTCATACCCTATGTGACGTATTCAGCAAACTGCCTCTTTTGTATCATACCCTACGTGACGTATTCACCAAACTGCCTCTTTTAGATCATACCATTCATGACTTATTCACCAAACTGCCTCTTTTGCATTATACCCTACGTGACGTATTCGCCAAACTACCCGTTTTGTGTCATCGGATTGCCTCTTTTACGTCATACCTCACGTGACGTTTCACCAAATTGCTTCTTTTGTGTCCCACAATACGTGACGTATTCAGCAAACTGCCTGCTTGGGGTCATATCCCACGTTACGTTTTCACCGAACTGCCTGTTTTGTATCACACTCTACGTGACGTAGTCACCAAACTGCCTGTTTTTGTGTCATACAATACGTGACTTATTCTCCAGATTGCCTCTTTTGCGTCATGCCCCACGTGACGTATTCACCAAACTGCCTCTTTTGTGTCATACAATACGTGACGTGCTCGCCAGACTGCCTCTTGTATCATGCATGCCCTGCCTGACGTATTCACCAAACTGCCTCTTTTGTATTGCACTCTACATGACGTGTTCCCCAAACTGCCTCTTTTGTATTGCACTCTACATGACGTTTTCACCAAACTGCCTCTTTTGTATTGCACTCTACATGACGTATTCACCAAACTGCCTCTTTTGTATCGCACTCTACATGACGTGTTCACCAAACTGCCTCTTTTGTATTGCACTCTACATGACGTGTTCACCAAATTGCCTCTTTTGTGTCGCACTCTACATGACGTGTTCACCAAACTTCCTCTTTTGTGTCGCACTCTACATGACGTGTTCACCAAACTGCCTCTTTTGTATTGCACTCTACGTGACGTGTTCACCAAACTGACTCTTTTGTATTGCACTCGACATGAGGTGCTCACCAAACACTCTTTTGTATTGCACTCTACGTGACGTGTTCACCAAACTGACTCTTATGTATCGCACTCTACGTGACGTGTTCACCAAACTGCCTCTTTCGTATTGCACTCTACGTGACGTGTTCACCAAACTGCCTCTTTTTTTTATTTTTTTGCATTCTACATGACGTGTTCACCAAACTGCCTCTTTCGTATTGCACTCTACGTGACGTGTTCACCAAACTGCCTCTTTTTTTTTTTATTGCACTCTACATGACGTGTTCACAAAACTGCCTCTTTTGCATCATGTCCTACACGATGTTTCATTTCAGTAAGCTACTCATTGTGCATACTACACCACATAACACACATTAGAGACGCGTCTCAGTTAAATACATATAACAGATAGTAAATCCTGGCTGGCAGTGGGGTAGAAGCAGAAATAGCGTGCCCTCTGCCCAGAAAGCAGGGTTGTGAAAGGTTATCTCTTTGAAGCGCGGAGTTGGTCGGATTATAATCATGTACAGGGCACAGTCATCGACCGCTGCCGGAGGCTCTCCCTTTAAGAATAATAAAGAGGATTTCTAGAGCGCCCATCTACCGCACAAGGCGGGAGCACAGGGCGATTTACAGTAACACTAACAACACACACGCACACACACTCACATGCACACAACACACAACACACACACACACACACACACACACACACACACACACACACACACACACACACACACACACACACACGTGTCGGACAGGGGGACAGACATAGCGGTGAAAAACAGTTTAGAAATAGTTATTAAACAGGTGTGTTTTGAGGGCGGCTTTCCGTGGTCGTCCATATGACCTGTACCCATACGTCGGAGAGGGTCATCACAAAAATCAGACTGTACTGACCAGTGCCAGACATTTGCAATAAGAGCGGCATGTGCAAAATCTGGGCAGTTTCTTCCGTGTGATGTGATGAATAAATAGTGTTTCGTTTAAACTGTTTTGTGCTTGGAGTTGGTCTCGTACAATGGCCCGCAAGAACTCGCATGTATATTGCATTCAGTAAATTTACCACGTGAGGCTGTTACTGATGCTACCGTAACCGAACTTGGAGCCCGTTTTTCATTTTAGGTTCAGGGGGAGGCTGGCGATTGCCACGGAGAGATACTCACAATGGAATAACTAATTATCTCTAGTCTTCTTTATGTAGTGTGCATTTCAATGTTTCTCGTGTTATGTTCAAAATGACTACAATCGACCGACATTGGCACCCGGAAAAAAAGCTGTGTCCGTGTTTGGTTGTTTGTCTGCTTCTCAGAAGTAGGTGTGCCGTTTCACTATGCACGTATGCCAATTAAAACAGACACTAGACAAAAAAAGAAAAAGAAAAAGAAGAAGAGAAGTTGTACACATGTACCAACATGAGGCACCTCACAGACGCGCACACTGACCACACTCCGGCTCAGTACATACTCTCACTCCCATTATACTGACGAACAAAATAAATAAACGCATGCGATTTTATTTATGTAATGGTGTGGAAGTGGTAGAAGGACAGGACACAGGCAGCGGAGTCAGTCAAAATGGAGACCACAGCAGGCGGCGACGGCAAACAGGCTTTATTCTACAGCAGCAGACAACTTTCTCAGCACACCCAAAATCCTCACGCGCACGCATAGATAAGAGAACTGCGCGGGCCGCAAAGAACACACGCTATCGCTACAATGAAATCAGCCCTCTGGACCACAAAATGGCTGACAATTGTGTTCCTTGGCCCGCACAAATACAGTTTCCTCAACAATAACTAAACTAATTAAAACATGAAATACATCAAATAAAAGCTACAGTTACAACCTTTTAAACCGTATAAACAAAATGTACACACATGACTTATTTAATTTGCAACAAGAGTGGGAAGCGTGGCTTGCACCTGTCTCTAAGCAGATTCGTACAACTAAATCACAACTAACACAATGTACAAAATATAACTATCAATAAAACTTACATCAGAATAAAGAACACACTCCCACGGTTAAAATGGTACATAACAATTACAATACAACGCCGTCTATAAGAGAAGCAAGACACACTCAAAGACTAGTACTAAAACAATCGGTGCGAACTTTCGCCTGGGGCGCGTTATTTTAGTCGCAGCAGCGCTGATAGTGATACCAAGTAGTCTATGAATACAACTTAGCTTCTACAGTACACAATACTTAATAAGTTAATTTCAACCCAAAATAAACACTAAACATGAAGTCAGCTAAGCAAAATACTATACAACAAAGCACTGATCGACACAGAATTACTTTCATCGAGTCAAAACAACGATTCACTACTATTCACTAGTACTAAACAGAGAACGCGCCATGCAGACGACGGCTATAAAAAGAATGGACCTAGAGAGGCATCGGCTACTGATTAAGCTCGATCCTGCGTCTAAATAAGATCTAAATAAACATTCTAAGATGCCAAATTATATTACACATGGCTTGGTGCATAAAAAGGACTAGGTAAACAAAGAGTAGGTAAACAAACAAGCGGTCAAAATATTAAGGGAGTAAACAGATTTGAAAATGGCGCGCACCGGCGGCTATGCCGGTCGGCTGTGAAGGCCATGTGGCGTTACGCAACACGCAGCGCTTCAAAACAAAAGCGTCGTCTGCTCCGGTTCCCGGGTTACTAACAGTACAGTAATGAAATTGCATGGATCTGATAACCGGGGCGGGATTATTGTAAAAACGTACAAAGAGCACTTGCTCACATTTACGCTACCGCATATTAAACATACAACAAACACAAGAACCAATCAAATTAATAGTTACCCATGAAAGTAAGTTGCCTCTTTTTGGCTCCATCCGAAAGTTTGCGCACTCAACATGCAGTTAACTAAGGTTACCACTTAAGCTTGCACTTGAGAGCCAAATAGACAATTAAACCTTGCACTTCGCAGCACTGAAAGAACATTAACTAAAAATACATGCCTGCACTTCGCAGCACACGGAAAACAAATAAACAATTAAGGTTTGCACTTTGCAGCACAACACTATTAATTAATCATGCGGGCCTACACTTTGCAGCACAGCGAAAACAGACAAACACTAACTTAATTAAAACTTGCACTTTGCAGCACAAGTCTTTTAACTAAGCATGCATACCTGCACTTTTCAGCACAAGTTTTTAACTCTAATAACTAAAGCTTGCGCTTTTCAGCAGTGAGCTGGTTTGGCCTAGCGGTAAGGCGTTACTAGGCTGGTAAGCGGAAGGACCTGGGTTCGATACCGCTTCGGCTCTCCTTTCTCTTCCAAAAGGTTGTGGTTTGTGGACACTGTCTTGTGACTTTGTCCATCACTTCCTACTGAAACATTAAAATGGCTCTCATCGCTGCCCATCTTAATGCAGAAGTCATTCTGGTGATGACAGCGCAGCGATAGGTATATAATCTCCCTCTCCCCACACCTCCGTACCCACTCCCCCCTTCTCCCCGTCCCTAATAAGCCTTATGGTTTCTGTGGACGTTAAGCACCATGTTTACTTTTCAGCATTTCCCGTCGTTAATACGCCTTATGGTTTCTATGGTTAAGCACCATGTTTACTTACTTACTTACTTACTTTTCAGCACAAACCATTTACTCTAAAATCTGAGGGAAGACCAACACACTTGTCAGCATGTAAACTCTGGGGGTAGGGGTGGGGCGGACCAGCACTTTTCAGTACTGTCGCAGAAACCGGGAAGGTCGGTAGTACAAGCTGAGACCAATGCCGAAGCATGGTTCAATATAGCTTTACGTCCACGAAAACCAGAAGGCTCGTTAGGACGGACAGCCCAGGACGTTCACCTCGACTGTCACACAGCTCCTGAACTATGCAGAAACCGGGTAAGTAAGTAAGTAAACATGGTGCTTAACGTCCACAGAAACCATAAGGCTTATTAGGGACGGGAGAAACCGGGACTGAGGCACTGTCTTTTGTACCGCACCGGCCAGTCGCTGGCAGGCAGCGTCCGACTGGAGAGAAGGGGTGGGGGAAGTCAGGGCCCGTAACTCGAGCTAGCTTGCACAGCTCTCCCGCTACACCATACAATGCCTGCCTGGTGACGGGCTTTCTACCGATTTCTGGCCTTGTTTGGCGTTGTGAACGATGCACCCACACTCCGAGCATCGCTTTCCAGCACCTTCCTCCAAACTCTGCCAGATCAGGTTACGCCACTGAAGGGGCACTCTTTATCTCCGCGCAGCTGTCCACTGACGCGATCAGCGCCCTCCGAAAGGTTCGGGTCCTACTATGACTGTGGAAGCAGCCTAGCGCCCAAGCACCCACGTAAACATGAGACGCATCCCCCCGGGCAAAAAAGAAGAAGAAAAAAAAGGAGTTCCGTCTCGATTCAAACGATTGTGGTTTTGTTTGTGCTGGTGTAAACTTTACTGGCGGCTGTAAATGACACGCCTTGTTTTATTTGTTTGCAACACACTTACTATTGTTTGAGCACCAATGAAAAACTGCTCGTTAGCTCAGTGACATTTTTCAGAAACTTATGACGTAACTAAATACGGCAGTGGTTGAATGAAGGACGTC
The DNA here is from genome assembly GCA_018857735.1 of Alviniconcha marisindica. Taxonomy (NCBI): domain Eukaryota; kingdom Metazoa; phylum Mollusca; class Gastropoda; family Provannidae; genus Alviniconcha; species Alviniconcha marisindica. The sequence goes on from JABMCL010001334.1 coordinate 941,528, forward strand.
GTAAACCAGTGCTTGGAGTTTGCGATGCCCCCTTACGCCAAGTGTTTGCTTGTGACAACATCAAACCGGGACACATCGGTGTGCACTCACTTCACGCGTCCTGCAGTTTGCTGCGTCATGATGTTGTGTCAACTCGGGCCGTTTTTCTGAGAGGGCCCTGGAGAGAGCTAAAAACAACAACCCCACCCTCGATGTCTGTCTGACCCCCCCCCCCCCCCCCCCCCCACCCCAACCCCGGTGAGTTGCATGGGTACCGTACTCGAGATTTCGACCCGATTGTCAGGACGAGCTAAAATAATAATAATAATTGTAAAACAAATGGCCCCCTCCCCCCGCCTCTCCGACCCCTGCCCATGCGCTCCGTCAAGACAAAGTTGGACGATCATAATGCTCCACAATTTGTACGCATAAAGCCGCGCTGCGCACCGGTATAGTATGAATGATCAATGCAACGGTGTCCTTACAGTGATAATGCAACGTTATTATTTTCAGTCCGTCAAACTGCCCAGATTTTACTCAGTAATAACCCACATTTATAAAGCGCCCTTACCTGCAGGGGTTCATATCCCTTTACAATTATTAAGAACAGTTACAATTACAAAATACACAGACGCATATAAGGCAGATGCAATCAGTCAAACGGATATAACCCGCTCAACACACACACACACACACACACACACACACACACACACACACACACACACACACACACACACACAGTCACACACACACACGCCCGCACGCACGCACACGCACACACACACACACACACACCACACACAGACGAGGGAGCAAGGATAGCTAAATGGTAGAGCGAAAGACACGTAATCTAAAAGTCTCGGGATCGAAACCCGGCAGGAGAGGCGGGAGAATTTTCTTCTCCATTGTGAACTTTCTGTGCTGACTCTTATTTGCTGCGAACTGACGATATGTTGCGACACGTTTTGGTCGGGGTAGCAAAACAAGCCACAACACCTTGACTTCCAACAAATCAGAGCCGGCAGATAGGTTGGGAGGGATGCAGCAGGCTCGTAGGCAGAGCGTGTCCTGCTCAGCCTGGGAAAGATGCTCGCGTGCGGCCGCGCGCGCACACACACAGTGACACACACAGAGTCACAGACACACAGGGCTACTGGCTATTGGAGTTCCCACGGACACACGCCAAGCCACGGATCGCTAGGCCAACCTCCCCGACACGAGACACCGGAACGAAGAAATTGAAAAGGCGAGTTCTAACCCAGGAACAAAGGTGGTAACCCAAGAACGCACTTAAAGTACTACTTCCCCCTTTCATTATTCCTGCGCGATCTGTGACGGAGCAACCGGTTGTCATCATGCCATGCGCAGAAATCTATTGGCCTAAGTATAGGTTGCAACCCGTCTACTGCTGAGCGTCCTTACTGAGCGTTGAAAAACGGCTTCAGTTCTGAGTGACAGCTACGACACGCCATCTTAGACGTGCAGGAATATCGGCGGCCCTGCTGTGTATATGGGCCAAACCGTAAGCTTTGTGCGTTGAGAGTAGCCATCTGCATTGAGCCGTATATCGACCTACCATTCAGTAGTGTGGCGGCGTGTGCTTCGTGACCTTCTTACCTCTTTTTATTTAATATGGACGTTAACGACAAGGTAAGTTGTTTGCAATGGCACGTGTTTTTGTTGTTGTTGTTGTTGTTTGAGGGGGGTCCTTTTCCTTTTTTGCCCCTCTCTTTTTTTAATTCTTTTGGCTTTGAAAGGAAACTTCATACAGTCAAAGGTCTGTGGGTTTTGTAAGAGTTGAAGGTTTATGGGTTGTGTAGGAGTTGATTCAGCCGACAAACTGAAGGAATCGGGGTAGTATCCCTGTTAAGGCCCGTTAGTCATGTCGTTAAACATTATTACACCAGGCAACAGAATGCTTCATTATGTGAAATTGGTTATATTGGCGTTGTTGGCATTTGACGTGAGAAGGCGAGTGTGATAAGTGATGTGTTGATGTGCAGTTATTTATGTAGTAAGACGTCGTGTAAGTTCCATGTATTGTCCCCCCCCCCTCCCCCTTCCATACCATAAGACGCATATAACTTTTAAGGACTTTGCGTCTTTGTTCACACATATACACTCACCAACTCACGCATGCACGCACGCACGCACAGAGAGAGAGAGAGAGAGAGAGAGAGAGAGAGAGAGAGAGAGAGAGAGAGAGAGAGAGAGAGAGAGAGAGAGAGAGAGAGAGAATTCGAACTCGAAAACATTAATACTCGAGGGTAGTAGCGTTAGGTCCATTTGGACCTATCTAACAGCCAGTCCTTGCTATGCTACAAACACAAATATGCACTACTATACCACAAACAGATATTATAAGTACGAATAAGCAATTGATTAAGAGAGAGAGAGAGAGAGAACTGACGGCACTAAATGTGGATATTGTCGAGAAGAGTGACAGCAGTCCAACGCTAAGTATTGCTATCAACTCGGTCAAGAGAGCAGAAAGCAAAACGAGCGTACCATTCTGTCGGTTTGCCACTTCAGTCAGAGGACGGTAGGGACAGTTCAACAGACGAGGCCTAAAGGTACAGTGAGATTAGAACATGAAGGCTACTTAAGAAATACGTTAGACGACACCGTGACAGTTCGACAGGCTGAACCTGAGGGTACACTGAGAACATGCAGTCTAGGTTACTGAGAAAAAAGAAAGAAAATAACAAACAAACAAAAAAACACTCGAAAAAAACAGAAAGAAAACGAATAAACTACAACTCAGACATCGGTTAGTTAGATCCCAGGGTTAGTTAGTCAGTAGGCGGATTTTAACCGCACAGTGTCATCTCAGGGCGATCCCTCTATCACAAGCAAATGCACATTTCAAAACCATGCTTGTGTATGTGAACTCTTTCTCAAGTCTTAATTTAAAATAAATCTTACTAGGCTTATTATTATTGGTGCAATTTGCTGACACATGTTGCTAGCATGACAGTTATAAGAGCAGTGTAATATCATTTGTGTGAAAAGACTAAATAAAAAAGGAAGGAGGAAGAATCTTTCTCAGGTCAATCCACAAATCGATCCCTACGTAAAAATTAAGATAAAACAAAACATACACACACAAACATCAAAATACCAAGTCCCATCAGTAGGCCTACTGCCTTTGTTGAAAAAGCATATAAGGCTAGGACATGCAGCTATGGTTGACCATTCCGTGTAATTTATCGATACCAGACTGATTAAAGAAAAATATAAAACAAGAATGGTCAGAAACAATAATATAGGTATTATTTAAATGCATAGTGGCAAATACCAGTAGCAAGCTGCACATACCACCTACTATCATCTCCTAGCTGCCAAACAAGAGCAGAAAAACACTCTCTCTTAAAGAAGTGTTCCAGAATATTTTGGAAAAAAGGTCAGGAGAATGAACCATTAGCAGAAAAATTACAAGACAGAAACAGCAAGAGAGCTAGGCAGAAAAACGAGAGAAAATACAGGAAGGGAGAAATAAATGACAGCCCCGAGATCCCAGACAGGAGAGGGACATCAAATATCCTGGCATCCTTTCGGTGGAGGTTTCGGGGTACACGGAGGACATGTACTCAAAGAACTCTTCGTGCACCTGTCAAGTTCTGTGTCAGAAAAAAAAACATATCTCTTGGTACACTGCTTGCCATATCACCACCCGCACCCCGCCTTTGCCACTAGGTACATGCCCGCCCCCATCCCATCCCTAATACACGTACCCGTAGAACGACAACACACGCGGGGTTGAAGGGGGTGGGGTGGGGCGGTGGGGGGTGTGGAGACGGACGATTAAACCATTGACGTAGTAGCGAAAATGCTGACAGCTAGGCGTGTAGAAAATAACCGTCATTGAGAAGCAGTGGTGGTAGCGACGGCTGACGCGTGAGTGTGAGGGAACGACTGTCCGTTTCTTTCAACTGGTTTAACGCCGAGTTGTCTCCCGAGAGGTACTGGCGGCCGGGGACCAAGATTCCAGGTGATGGGGGTGGGCTGGGTGAGGCGGGGGGTGGGAGAACTTTACCTAACGCCACACTCTCACCCCCAGAACGATTTGTGCATTAAAATCGGCAGCGATGAGAGTAATACTTATGTTCCATTAATTGTGAGTAATACTTATGTTCCATTAATTGTGAGGAGCAAAGTCTCAACACTGTCCATAAACCACATATTTTGAAGAAGAAGAGAGAGCCAAAGCGGGAAATGCAAGGTTTTATCATGTTTAACGCTCACTCAGCCGCGAAGGTTTTATCATGTTTAACGCTCAGTCAACCGCGAAGGTTTTATCATGTTTAACGCTCACTCAACCGCGAAAGTTTTATCATGTATAACGCTCACTCAGCCAAGTATTATCACATTACAATACAATGCAATACAACTTTATTGTCTCTGTGTTGAGAAATTTGCTTTCTGGCTCGCCATTTGCATAAAAACATTCAATACAGTTAACAATAAAACATCAACAACTCAATAAAACACGGAGCTAAAAACCGCTCAAATACAGGAAATACTTAACAATAACAATGTACACAAACACACGCACGCACGCACGCATGCATGCACCCACCCACCCACCCACCCACCCCACCCACACACACACACACACACACACACACACATTATTCTTCTGGCTCACCAATAGCTTAAAACATTCAATAATTTACAATAAAACAAAATTCCTTAAACAATAAAACGTTAAAATCGAAACACTCAATCGAACACAACATATAGATTATAGGCAGAACGCTCATTCAGAAGAAAAGGGTGTAAACCTTAAATTAAGCAGCTACGCAATTTGGAGACGTTACGTCCATGCACGGCATTACTCTTTCCAACGTTTTCGCTTTTCCCGTCGTGGCTCCAGCAGTATTGAAAAGGCAAGCGCCAGTTGTGTGTTGAGCCTGTTTTAAGTCACCCACTCTATAGCGAAACATTGACGCGAATCGGCATGGCAAGGCGTCTCTTAGTCTTCACTGCATTCAATCTGTTTAGTGCCACACCGCTAGTATGATAGCGTTCCCACACAGCTAGTCTGACAACGTTCACACACCACTTGTCTGACAATGTTCACACACCACTTGTCTGACAATGTTCACACACCACTTGTCTGACAATGTTCACACACCGCTTGACCGACAATGTTCACACACCGCTTGACCGACAATGTTCACACACCGCTAGTATGATAGCGTTTCCCTTCACACACAGCTAGTCTGACAATGTTCACACACAGCTAGTCTGACAATGTTCACACACAGCTAGTCTGACAATGTTCACACACAGCTAGTCTGATAGTGTCCGAAAACAGTCTGATAGTGTTCCCACACAGTCAGTATGACTGTTCCCACACAGTTGGTCTGATAATGTTGCACACACAGCCAGTATGACTGTTGCCCCCCCATACACACACAGCCAGTATGACTGTTGCCCCCCCCATACACACACAGCCAGTATGACTGTTGCCCCCCCATACACACACAGCCAGTATGACTGTTGCCCCCCCATACATACACAGCCAGTATGACTGTTGCCCCCCCCTCCCCCCATACACACACAGCCAGTATGACTGTTGCCCCCCCCATACACACACAGCCAGTATGACTTTGCCCCCCCCCATACACACCAGCCAGTATGACTGTTGCCCCCCCACACACACAGCCAGTATGACTGTTGCCCCATACACCAACAGCCAGTATGACTGTTGCCCCCCCCCATACACACAGCCAGTATGACTGTTGCCCCCCCATCACACACAGCCAGTATGACTGTTGCCCCCCATACACACAGCCAGTATGACTGTTGCCCCCCCCCCCCCCCAAAACACACAGCCAGTATGACTGTTGCCCCCCTCACACACAGCCAGTATGACCCCCATCACACACAGCCATATGACTGCCCCCCCCCCCACCCACCCACCACAGCCAATATGACTGTTGCACCCACAGCCAGTATGACTGTTGTCCAACCACACAGCCAATGACTGTTGTCCACCCATAAACACCAGCCAGATGACTGTTGCACCAACACACACAGCCAGATGACTGTGTCCCCCCCCCCCACACACACACACACAAACACACACAGCCAGCATGACTGTTGCCCCCCCCCCCCCCCCCACCACACACACATAAACCACACAGCCAGTATGACTGTTGTCCCCCCCCCCACACACACACACAAACAACACACCAGTATGACTGTTGCCCCCCCCCCCCCACACACACACACACAAAACCACACAGCCAGCATGACTGTTGCCCCCCCCCCCACACACACACACACACACATACACCAGCCAGCCATGACTGTTGTCCCCCAACACACACAATAACACACACAGCCAGTATGACTGTTGTCACTTAGACACAGCCAATATGACTGTTGTCCCCTAGACACAGCCAATATGACTGTTGTCCCCTAGACACAGCCAGTATGACTGTTGTCCCCCCGGCACAGCCAATATGACTGTTGTCCCCCCACACAGCCAGTATACTGGTCCACCACACAGCCAGTATGACTGTTGCTCCCCCACAAAAACACAGCCAGCATGACTGTTGCCCCCCCCCCACACACACACACACACACAGCCAGATATGTTGCCCACACGCCAGTATGACTGTTGCCACACACACAGCCATATGACTGTTGTCCTAGACACAGCCAGTATGACTGTTGTCCCCAGACACAGCCAGTATGACTGTTGTCCCCAGACACAGCCATATGACTGTTGTCCCCAGCACAGCCATATGACTGTTGTCCCCTACACAGCCAGTATGACTGTTGTCCCCAGACACAGCCAGTATGACTGTTGTCCCTAGACACAGCCTATGCTGTTGTCCCTAGACACAGCCAGTATGACTGTTGTCCACCACACACAGCCAGTATGACTGTTGTCCCCTAGACACAGCCAGTATGACTGTTGTCCCACACACAGCCAGCATGACTGTTGTCCCCTAGACACAGCCAGCATGACTGTTGTCCCCTAGACACAGCCAGTATGACTGTTGTCCAACCAACACAGCCAATATGACTGTTGTCCCCTAACACAGCCAGTATGACTGTTGTCCCCAGACACAGCCAGTATGACTGTTGTCCCCTAGACCCCTCTTTTCCCCTAGACACAGCCAGTATGACTGTTGTCCAACAACACAGCCAGCATGACTGTTGTCCCCTAGACACACCAGTGACTGTTGTCCCTAGACACAGCCAGATGACTGTTGTCCCCTAGCACAGCCCGACCCCCTAGACACAGCCAATGACTGTTGTCCCTAGACACAGCCATATGACTGTTGTCCCTAGACACAGCCATATGACTGTTGTCCCCTAGACACAGCCAGATGACTGTTTTGTCCCACACACACAGCCAGTATGACTGTTGTCCCCTAGACACAGCCAGTATGACTGTTGTCCCCTAGACACAGCCAGCGTGACTGTTGTCCCCTAGACACAGCCAATATGACTGTTGTCCAACCCGCACAGCCAGCAGTGGTAGATGTTTTGTAATAATTAAGACGACGACGAAGATACTGATAATAAAGAAGGGGGCGGGGGAACTTTGTGTTGACAGATGAGCACGATGCAGAAGCCACCCAAAATGTACTTAGACGGTATGCTGGTGCCCCCCCACCCCTTCAGCGTACCATGGGAGAAACACGCCAACGACATACGTCACATGACGCTGCGGGATGACGACATCTTCCTCTGCGCCTACCCAAAAGCAGGTCCGGTTTGTCTGTGTCATTTCCGGTCCGCTGGATACATCATACTCAGTCATCATAGTGACCAGATGCAAGTAGATCAGTCGCTTTTACCTACCTTTTACGGGTCGTTTTCGTGCAAAAATGTGTAGCTCTTTTGTTCTTTGTTTGAGAAAGGCTTTGGGGATGGGGGGCGTGGGAGGCGGGAGGTGCACATGCTTATAAAACTGGCTACTGTTTTCAGAGGATGTTCCTCTGGTGGAGTTTATGTATCTTATATTTACACGCATACCAGGTGAGAGTTGCCGTAGGCGACTCAGGTCTTTGTTGTTGTGTTGACCATTGTTTGCAGGCACACACATGATGACAGACAGAGCTGACCACTGTTTGCAGGCACACGCATGATGACAGAGCTGACTGCAGTTTGCAGGCACACACATGATGACAGAACTGACTGCTGTTTGCAGGCACACACATGATGACAGACAGAGCTGACCACTGTTTGCAGGGACACGCATGATGACAGAGCTGACCGCTGTTTGCAGGGACACGCATGATGACAGAGCTGACCACTTTTTGCAGGCACACACATGATGACAGACAGAGCTGACCACTGTTTGCAGGCACACACGTGGTGACAGACAGAGCTGACCGCTGTTTGCAGTCACACGCATGACAGACCGAGCTGACCACCATCTGCAGGTACACACATGATGAGAGACAGAGCTGACTGCTGTTTGCAGGCACACACATGATGACAGACAGAGCTGACCACCATCTGC
>JABMCL010001334.1:955000-958283 GCA_018857735.1 Alviniconcha marisindica
TACAGGAAAGGTGAGATTGTTCCAACTGCTCCCGCTTGCACCAGAATACCCGCTACAGGAAAGGTGAAGTCACTAGTGAAGTGTCATTATCCCCCCCCCCCCCCCCCCCACCCACACACACACACACAACCACAATGTCTACAGAAAAGGTGAGACTGTCACTACCCCCATTTACCCTCTGGACCGGAACGTCTACGGGGAAAGGTGAGACTGTCACTACCCCCATTTACCCTCTGGACCGGAACGTCTACAGAAACGTTGAAACTGTCATCATCCCGATTTATCCTCTGGATCGGAGTGGTTACAGGGAAGGTGTGACTGTCACCACCCGATTTCTCCGCTGGACCGGAACGTCTACGGGAAAGGTGAGACTGTCACCACCCCGATTTCTCCTCTGGACCGGAATGTGTAGAAGAAGGTGGGGGTGTGACCACCCCGATCTCTTCACTTGACCTGAGTGTGTAGAAAGGTGAGATTATTAGTGCAAACCTTTTTGGCCCCTGTTGGTGCTGACAACCGCTTAAAGTGCGTGCGTGCGAGCGTGCGTGCGTGCGTGCGTGCGTGCGTGCGTGCGTGCGTGCGTGCGTGCGTGCGTGCGTGTGTGTGTGTGTGTGTGTGTGTGTGTGTGTGTGTGTGTGTGTGTGTGTGTGTGTGTGTTGTGTGTGCGTGCGCGCGCGCGTTTGTGTGTGTGTGCGCGCGAATAAATTTAAACAATTATATGTGAGTAAATAAATGTATTGTTTACATTTATTTACACACACATACATACGCACACACCTATTTGTAAGTCTGTCTCTCTACATATTTCAAGATAGGTAGGTAGGTAGATAGTTTACATTTATTTACACACACACACACACACACACACACACACACGCACGCACGCACGCACGCACGCACGCACGCACGCACATGTATGTCAGTCTGCCTCTCTGTATATATATTATATCATATACATAGATAAGTAGGTAGACAGACCCACTGATAGATATTATTGATGTTGTTTATTAGCCGGGTGCTTATTGGCATGTGTTCAAATACCTGTTGTGTGACCGCCACCGCCAGGCGAGGTCGGGGACTGGCAGAATCACCTGTCGGCGGAGGACAACGAGGTCCTGGACAAGGCCCTCGCTGAGGGTCTGAAGGATCTGACCAAGTTCCCCATGCAGTACACACTGGACCCTGTTGACTAGCCCCTTGTGTCATTCGCCACCAATCTCACTGGCTCGCTGATAGACTGATGTATAACTGTGTGACTGACTGATGAACTGACTGGTGAGATCCTGACCAAGGTTATTACCGAGGGTCTGAAGGATCTGACCAAGTTCCCTATACAGTACACACTGGACCCTGTTGACTAGACCCTTGTGTGACAACATAAATTATTTTGCTGTATGCACAATATTTGAGAAATAATGTTCAAAGAGCACATGTATATTCAATAAACCTAAGTGCAATGCAAGTGTCATGTCAGTTTTCACATTGTAGAGGTGACTGTGGTGATCTCAGTGGCAGTGTTTGTAACTTCACTAGTGCAACAAAATTCTGCCTCTCGCAGACAATGGACGATTTCCGGAAATAACAGGGGAGGTACACACACACACACACACACACACACACACACACACACACACACACACACACACACACACACACACACACACGCAACAGCAACGACTACAAACAAAAAGTAACTGGGCACGTCACATCGCTTGCTAATGGTCATTTTACCGGCACAGAAGCTTCTTACGTGTGCGACATTCCGACCACTTCGAGTAATAAAAAGTGATAATTTTGGTTACTGGCTGTGGGGACGCCCGCAGGCTTTGATCCAACGAAGGCATGTTTCAAGCGTTCGCTTTGATTTGGCAAACGGCACAAAACGGACGCCTTCACAAAACTGGGTGCACCTACTGTCAGAGCTGCATGTACCCCACAAACAGTACTTCACCGGCATTTCTGATACCTTTTCTTCTCCTTTTACCAGTATCTGGCCATCTTTCCCGCGGTTTCACTGTAACCCCAACAAAGCGTGCCTACTCTGCGCTAACCCGCAGGCACTTACTGAGTGCAGTCCCCTGGATTTCCGAAGATCGTCTATTGCACGCTGTAAAGGAGAGCAAAATTATGGATGGGTAATTTTATTTGTCGGGACATATATTTGTTCAGTACAAGATCAAATGACAGTAAGTGCAACAAACTTTGATTCGTACACTGAAAGTAACATTTCATATGTTACTTGTTACACATGTGCATGTGACGTCAACCAGTATGGTGTCACAAGTAACAAGAAACACACAGCTATACAGAAGCAATGTTTCCTTTTGACTATAAAAGCCTCTATTTTAAAAGTTTCCATGCGAATACTCCAATCACTTTAATTATAATAAATTATGAGCAACAACCTCTTCAGACTACTACCTTAAATTCAACTTGTTTGGTTCTTGTGACACATGTGCTTGCGATGGGAAGTAAAATGCTGTAATTAGTCACAAGTAACTTAAAAAGCAGAAAGCGTAATTTATATCAGCTTGGAAACTTTCTCAGAATAAAAAAACAACAAAAAACAACAACAACAAAACAGAACAACAACAAAAACATGCCAGAGAATGCCTGTAACAGCTGAAGTAAAGAGCATCTAAAATGTTACTTGTGACAGGCATGACTGTGACACAGAGATGTTGTCACTTGTCATCAGAAACATAGACAAGGTAAAATACCGAGTTCAATTGCCAGTTTGGAAAACAAATATTTAATAAAAATGCTAACAACTGAAGCAAACTGATCTAAAGTATATAAACATAACCCTCTCTGTAGTCATCCACACTTATGTCTGTGATGAACAAACATAATGGTGTTACGAGTCGCCAGAAACCAGAACAAAGCAAACTACCAAATTCAGCGTCAAAAATGTATTTCAGTTTTCCAACTGCCACCTTCAGTCATTTATTTTTATTTTTTAATAATCTTAACACGGAATATATTTGCTCTACACCATGGAACAGTTACTGTCAATGTGCCACTTGTGACAAACATAATGTAACACCATACAGATGCTGTGACAAATCTCTGGAACTTGACATTCAGTTTAACTATCCAATGCACTCCCAATCTTGACAATGTATCTTGTTGTTAGTACACTCTGTTTCATTGCACAAAACGATGACAGAAAACTAGGAATGCCCACGACACAAGCTTCACAAAACAAAACAAAAAATGAAATTTGAATTGTTATGTATGATATAGAAATTAGTTAGAACAAACCATCAGAAAAAACCAATTA
>JABMCL010002189.1:0-2500 GCA_018857735.1 Alviniconcha marisindica
TTACGGGACAGAAGGTCGGCTACTGTGTTGGCGACTCCCTCTGTGTATTCTATCTTACAACTGTAGCCCGCTATTGACAGAGCCCACATCTGCACCTTCCGATTTTGCATCGGTGATTCCAACCGATACTTCAGCGGCTTGTGGTCTGTGCGCACAATGAACTCTGCCCCATGTAAATAATGATCTAACTTCTGCAGGGAATAATGAATAGCGTAAGCCTCCTTTTCAATCGTAGACCACCTACACTGAGTGTCATTCAGCTTGTGAGACAAAAAGTAGATGGGTTTTTCAACTTCCTTCCCTTCTCCATCCTCCCCTTTCTGAGTGAGAAGCGCCCCAATGCATGTGTTACTAGCGTCCGTGTACAAAACATAGGGCTTCTGGGTGTTTGGGTAGACCAACAAAGGTACCACGGACAAACTGTCCTTCAAATAATCAAAAGCCTTCTGGCACTGGGCTGTCCACTTGAATCTGGCGAACTTTTTCGTAAGCTCGATAAGAGGTTGGGCTATCTCTGAAAAATTTGGAATAAATCTTCTGTAATAACTACACGTCCCTATGAACCCCCTCACCTCTCTGACGTTGCAGGGAGCTGCCATTTCCCTGATTGCCGCTACCTTCTCTGGGTCCGGCTTGATCCCTTCCCCGTTAATGGTGAACCCCAAGTACTTTGTCTCTGTCTGGAAGAAAATTGCACTTTTTCAGTTTCAATTTTTAGTCCATGTTCCCTTATTTTGTTGAACGCCGCACGTAGATGCGACAGATGCTCATCTGGGGAGGCACTGAAAATTATGATGTCATCAAGGTATGGAATGGCAAAATCCTCTAACCCTTCTAGCACTATGAACACTGGAGGGAACATCCCCTGCCGGCACTGCCCCAGGTTCCCCAGGTTCCCTGCAGTCCCTAGCCTTGTGCGGTCCACCACACTTAAAGCAACGGAGAGGGCGCACGTGCCCCACATCCATGGGCTCTTCCCGTCTAACTGGTTCCCCCCTGTATCCTTGGAAAACGTCGACCCTCTCTTTCTCCCTAGCGGGTTTACCCAATCTCAGCTGAATCCTATCCTGGACGTTTTTGTTCATTAGCAGCGCACGTTACTGCGGCCCTAAACGTGGCTGGGTTTTCTCGGAGAATTTTTGCCTTGAGGTGATAATCCCACAACCCATCAATAAAATAAGCCACTAACTGCTGTTCGGCCCCCTGCCCCAGTGCTCCTGCACCATCACGATCAAACGCGTCCTCTGACAGGGTGAGCAGACGTTCTGCGAACAACTGAATGGATTCCCTGGGCTTTTGTTTGATTTTTCGTAGCAAGGTCAGTGCGTGTTGTTGGTCCACTATCTCTGAGAACCGAACAGTCAACTCCTGCTTCATTTCTCCCCAGGTAGCTTGAGGGCGTTCTCTAAGAAACCTGTCAATGAAGTCGCTAGTTGCCCTAAACGCTATCAGCTTTTTCGACTCATCCTGAGCCCCCGAAAACAAAGCACTTTTCTCTACTTCCTTTATCTATGCCTTGAACTTTGAAGGCTCCCCTTCAAACACCGACACTGAGTTTGAAATGTCCCTAGCGGCCATAAATGTTGAAACATTCCGCAGCTGTGTCGCTAAGTCGGCAAAAGCCTCCCCAACGTCTTGTGCCATTTTTCCTTTTTTTTTCTCTCCAGCGATTCTCCTCGTTCTTTCTAGAAGCAAAGCCACCCCAACATTACCTACGTTTTTGTTTCATTTCCAGTTTTCAATTCCAATCCTTTTCCCTATTCTCACCCTCTTTCTTTTTCCTTCAATCTAAACATCTATGTCCGTACCTACACATCTTGATCAAAACATCTGCGTCAGCCAGAACGACGAGGTAAGACGAAAAGAAGACGAGACCACTTACCTCGACCCCGAAGCGCTGGCGTGCCCGGCCCTCGTGCCTGTGTTGACGTTGTCTATGCTGGTCCCTCTGTGGTGACGTGTCTGCTTTGCCAGGTCAGCTTTTGCCCTTCTCTAACGCGCTCTCTCTGTCTCTCCGATCTCAATAACTCAACCTGTTCTGTATCCTTGTCTAAACGGCACCAAATTGCCAAGTGTAACACTATCATATCACACACCCGACATACAAAACAAACAATTACCGCCACCTAAATAAAATAGCTCAAACACGATAGTCTAGTTTTTCCTCCTGGTCTTCTATTCCATTTCTTCGTACTTGAAATCAACAGTCAATCAGTTCCAACGTTTTTCATCAAAGAAAATCAAATACCAGAGACAATTTCTAATCAGCTCCTATCATGTCCCTATAGTCTAGGCCCAGGTTGCGCTCCCGCTTTCACTACCGCTATCAGTTCATAGCTCCCGTTCCACATGCTGAGCCTTAGCTAAGCCTAAAGCCGAGCCAAAAAGCTAAGCCGTAGCTAGCCTGTTCCGTCCCCCTAGCCGAGCCAAAAGCTTCCCTGAGCATATTTCATTCCTTCTCTTATACTCTTTCGCCGTATCTGCGTGATCATTTCCCCGT
>JABMCL010002189.1:5000-7500 GCA_018857735.1 Alviniconcha marisindica
GTGCCCACATCAAAGGTGACTGCCACCAGTCGGTCAAACGATGATTGATGGCTGCAGCCTCAAAGAAGACGTAGGCCGATAATGACAGTGGATCGTCCACGAGTTGCGGTGTGCGTTAAAAGAAAGCATATCCTCAGGGAAAATTAACACCGCTTCAATACGGGGGAAGGGTGTGTGTGTGTGTGTGTGTGTGTGTGTGGAGGGGTGGGGGAGTTGGAGAGGGGAAGGGAGGGGAACAACATGTCCTCGCCTGACCTGACCTGGTATGACTCCGCGTTGACCTGATGTACACTTTGACCTCAGCAGAGGCTTGTCTGTTGGTGGGTGGGTGTGGGTGTGTGTGTGTGTGGGTGGAGGGGGGGGGGAGGGGGGCATAGAGAGTGGTGGGGGTGGGGGACTGATATTGATGGAGAAAACCGTCGCACTCCATGCATCAACTATCACCCTACCTTAGGTAGGAACCTCGCCTCTACTTCAGGTGGGAGCCTGATGGGACTTGTCCAAAGTTTCACTGGCCAAAGTTAACAGGGGCTGTATGTGCTTGCTTTAAGGATTTGTTTTAAGCTGCTTGTGTGTGTGTGTGTGTGTGTGTGTGTGTGTGTGTGTGTGTGTGTGTGTGTGTGTGTGTGTGTGCGTGCGTGCGTTCGTGCGTGCGTGTGCGTGTGTGCGTGTGAGTGTGCGTGAGTGTGTGTGTGCGTGTGTGTGTGTGTGTGTGTGTGTGTGTGTGTGTGCGTGTGAGTGTGCGTGAGTGTGTGTGTGTGCGTGTGTGTGTGTGTGTGTGTGTGTGTGTGTGTGTGTGTGTGTGTGTGTGTGTGTGTATGCATGTGGCTGTGCGTGCGTGCGTGTGAGCGAGCGTGCGTGTGTGTGTGTGTGTGTGTGTGTGTGTGTGTGTGTGTGTGTGTGCGTGTGCGCGTGAGCGCGCGTATGTGCGTGCGTTCGTGCGTGCGTGCGTGCGTGCGTGTGTGTGTATCATACTGGTCCAAACTTCACCAGTAATGTGATTTAAAAAAGAATGTTTGCTTACTATAAATCTGTTGTGGGTGTTGACCAGAATTAATCTATAACTGTGTATGGTTGGATACCGTCTTGTGCTTTGCTCGCGAGTGTGCTGTTAGTGACATTGCTTTTCTTTTCGTTTGACATGTCTGTTCTCTGTGGGCCTGTCTTGATTTGCCCTTCTTCCTGTCAGCAGCGAGGCGAGTTTGTTGTGTTGTTGTTGTTGTTGTTGTTGTTGTTGTTGCTGTTGTTGCTGTTTTTGTATTTGTTGTTGTTGTTGTTGTTTGTTTTATTTTGGGTTGTTGTTGTTGTTGTTGTTGTTTTTGTTTTTGTTTTCCGAATGGATTACTTTATTCTTGTTTGTGACAACCAAACATTTTAAAATGACGACAACGATGTCGGCGACGAAGATCGTGACGACGACGATGTCGGTAACGATGGTGACGACAATGATAATGACGGCAATGTGATAATGACGGTGATGCTGACGACAAGGACAATTTGAGAACAAGAGATAAACAGAGGAGGCGACCGATCCAGAAGACGAGGGAGCGGCCTGAAAGATGAGGATGAGGATGAGGGTGAGGGTGAGGGTGGGGGTTCAGTGGAAGGAGACAGGGATGGATGAAACTAACTAGCTTCGACCCTCATTCGTATGAAGACATAATATGCAACGAGTGGAGAGTGCAATAAATAAAGATGATGAATGGACGGAAGGCTGCCACTTGGGATGCGTTCTCACGCTATAGTAGGTACACACTCCACGCATAAAACCCGCACTAAGAAGAGCTGGGTTTCTAGCTTGAAACCTATACACACTGCGCTTAACAGCTCAGGGAACCAACGGAAAAGGCTCAGCAAGCTAGCCAGCCGAGCGTGGAAAATGTCGGCATAAATCAAAGATAGCGTCACGGACGTTGATGCGGTAATAATACTTAGGTCCACCGACGACTTCTGCACGTATGACAGGATAAATTTATTCGTTGATGTTAAAACAAGCGGGCGAAGATTTCCTTTGGTTGGTTGGTTGGTTGGTTGGTTCGTTCGTTCGTTCGTTGCTAGGTTTGTTTGTTGCTGGTTGGTTCATTAATGGGTTGCCGGATACGTCGGTTGTGTGTGTGTGTGTGTGTGTGTGTGTGTGTGTGTGTGTGTGTGTGTGTGTGTGTGTGTGTGTGTGTGTGTGTGTGTGTGTGTGTGTTGTGCGTGCGTGCGTGCGTGCGTACGCGCGGCGCGCGCGTGGTGTGTGTGTGTGTGTGTGTGTGTGTGTGTGTGTGTGTGTGTGTGTGTGTGTGTCTGTCTGTCTGTGCCTGTGTATGTGTGTGTGTGTGTGTGTGTGTCTGTGTCTGTGTATGTGTGTGTGTGTGTGTGTGTGGTGCGTGTAAGCGTGTGTGTGTGTGTGTGTGTGTGAGTGTGTGTGCGCGTGGCTGCTGTGTGGTGTTCTGTGTGTGTGTGTGTGTGTGTGTGTGTGTGTGTGTGTGGTGTGTGTGTGTGTGTGTGTGTGTGT
>JABMCL010002189.1:12500-15219 GCA_018857735.1 Alviniconcha marisindica
ACTCCCCAGAGTGACGTAGTAGGCATATGGTCACGTGATTTGGGCGTCATGGCAACGCTTTCGGTACGACAGAAAATGCCCTTTTTTTCGCGCATTTATAACCCTCAGATCACAGTTTCACCTACATCATTGTTCTCAGCGAGCTTTAACGGAAATCGTGTCAAAAATCACCCCTAACCTTGGACTTGTCCTTTAAGCATCACTTCATCATCAGCTAAACGGTCAGAAGCGATGAAAACTTAAGTGAAAAGCTAAACCACTGATCTGTTTTTGGTTGAGCTATGTTGTTTTCCTGCTCAGTGTTTTACTGTACACAAAAAGGTTCTGCGCTTGAAATTTAACAAGACAAAAAAGTATGCAAAATCTTCTGGCCCCCTTTTCCCAGAGAAAAGAAAATGTGGAAATCTTTTTGTGCGTTGTAATTTTTGGCCAACCGATACAAATGCTGTATAATATTACGAGTATCAGTGGGACTCGACCTTATCACAACTATTGCTGGGTCCTAGTTGGAGGCTTATAAGGTCAAAGGTTACATCCCTACGGTAAATAATCCAAATGTACAACAGAGTGACTTTACCTTCGAGGATATAATAATACTAAAAAAGAGGAAAAATAATCATCATCAATCTCAGCAACAGCAACAGCAGCAGCAACATCGCCATCATCATAATACTGTTCATAATAATTCCCTGTGTGTGTGTGTGTGTGTGTGTGTGTGTGTGTGTGTGTGTGTTGTGTGTTTTTGTGTGTGTGTGTGTGTGTGTGTGTGTGTGTTGTGTGGTGTGTGTGTGTGTGTGTGTGTGTGTGTGTGTGTGTGTGTGTGTGTTGTGTGTGTGTGTGGTGTGTATGTGTGTGTATGGTGTGTGTGTGTGTGTGTGTGCGTGTGTGTGTGTGTGTGTGTGTGTGTGTGTGTGTGTGTGTGTGTGTTGAGCATCTGTGTGTGTGTGGGTGTATGTGTGTGTGTGCACGGGTGTGGTGTGTGTTCTGTGTGTGTGTGTGTGGGGGGGGGGGGGTTGTGATGTGTATTGTTGTGTGAGAGAGACGTGACGGCAGAGTGACAAACAGAGACAAGAGAAAACAGACAGACAGACAGGGACAAACAGACAACAGAGAGGTGTGCGTCCTGGTGACGCATTTTGTGTGTGTGTGTGTGTGTGTGTGTTGTGTTGGGGTGTGTGTGTGTGTGTGTGTGTGTGTGTGTTGTGTGTGCGTGCGTGCGTGTGTGTGTGTGTGTGTGTGTGTGTGTGTGTGTGTGGGGTGTGTGTGTGGCTGCCGGCTTGACCATTTTTAATATTTGGTAATTATCACGAAATGCTCGAGTTCGGGAAAGAAGAAACATCACCCCAAAAAAAAAAAAAAGAAAAGAAGAAAGCAACAAATACAGCGAACTAATACCCCCCCCCTCCCCCCCACCCACCACCTACCCCACCCCCACCACACACACACACACAAAAAAAGGAAAATAAAAGTCAGACCCCAGCACGCTAACCCAAAAACTTACCGTATCACTGTGTGACGATGCCTACCAGCCGGAACACCCCCCACAGAAGCCTGCCAAACACTGGGACGATACCAGAGCAGTTTTAAAATTTTCACCCCTTTAAAATGCCCCACCCCCTTTTCAGTTCTCACTTACCTTGTTAATCCTTTCAGCGATAAACGAAAAGAAAAGAGAGACTTTAGGGGCTTGAGAGAGGGAAACCAAAAAACAGGGAAAGGGGAGACAGAAAACAGACAGAAGGGGAAAAAGAGAGAGAGAGAGAGACAAAAAGACAAAAGAAAA
The DNA here is from genome assembly GCA_018857735.1 of Alviniconcha marisindica. Classification (NCBI taxonomy): domain Eukaryota; kingdom Metazoa; phylum Mollusca; class Gastropoda; family Provannidae; genus Alviniconcha; species Alviniconcha marisindica. The sequence goes on from JABMCL010002189.1 coordinate 14,284, forward strand.
CCCGAAAAGAGAAAAGGGGGAGAGAGAGAGAAAAGGGGAGAGAGAGAGAGAGAGAGAGAGAAACCCCCGAATGCAATGAGCATTCTGTTTCTGTATCCCTGTTTCTCTTTATCTGTCTCTGACTGCCTCTGTCTGTCTGTCTGTCTGTCTGTCTTGTCCCTGCCTGTGTCCCGTCCTGTTTTCCCTGTCTCAGTCTCTGTCTGTCTGTCCGTTTCTGCCCCTGCCCTCATGTGTGTGGTGTGTGTGTGTGTGTGTGTGTTTGTGTGGTGTGTGTGTGTGTTCTCTCTCTCTCTCTCTCTCTTTTCTCCCCTCTTTTCCCCTCTCTCTCTCTTTGTCCCCTTTGGGTTTTTGTCTCTTTTTCTCTGTCTCTGTCTGTCTGTGCCTTTTTGTCTGGGCTCTGTCTCTGTCCCCCTTTGTCTCTCTGTCTCTCTGACTCTGTGTCTCTGTGTCTTTGTGTTGTGTCTGTGTTTTGTGTCTGTTGGGCTGTTTTCTGTCTGTCTTTTTCTTCGATTGTCCCCGGGCTGTTTCTGTCTCTTTGGGCTCTTTTCTGTCTGTCTGTGCCTCTGTCTGTCCTGTCTCTGTCCCTCCCCTTTTCTCTCTCCGTCTCTCTGTCCTCTTGTCCTCGGCTCTGTCTCTGTATTTTTCTCTCTCTCTCTCTCTCCTCTCTCTCTCTCTCTCTCTCTCTCTCTCTCTCTATCTCTCTCTCTCTCTCCCCACATATATCTTTTTCCCCCTTTTCTTTTTTCCCCTTTCCCTTTTTCCTGTTGACACACCCCACCCCCAAACCCACAAAACACACACACACACACACACCCCACACACACACCCCACACACAAAAAACACAAAACCCCAAAAAAAAACCAAACAAAAAAAAAAGAAAAAAAAAGGAAAAAAAAGAAGAAAAGAAACTATCTATGTCTCTTAGTCACATTTTT
>JABMCL010001516.1:0-12371 GCA_018857735.1 Alviniconcha marisindica
GGTTTTTCCCCCAAAAAAACCCCAAAATTTTTTTCCTTTTAAAAAAAAAAATTTTTTTTGGGGCCCCCCCTTTTTCCCCTTTTTTTTAAAATTTTTTCCCCTTTTTTTTTTAAAACCCCCCCAATTTTTTTAATTTTTTTTTGGGGGTTAAAAAAAATTTTTTTTTCCCCCAAAAAAAACCCAAAAATTTAAAAGGGAAAAAAAGGGGAAAAATTTTGGGGGGCCCCCCTTTTTAAAAAAAAAAACCCAAAAAAAACCCCTTTTTTTTAAAAAAAAAAAAGGGGGGGGGGGCCCCTTTTTTCCGGGGGGGCCTTTTTAAAAAAAACCCCCCCTTTTTTTTTTAAAGAAAAAAAATTTTAAAAAATTTTTTTTTCCCCAAAAAAGTTTTTTTTTTTTTAATTTTTTTTTAAAAATTTGTGTTTGTTGGGGGAAAGGGGGAAAAAAAATTTTTTTTTTTAAATTTTTAAAAAAAAAATAAAAAAAAAAATTAAAAAAAGGGTTTTTGGGGGAAAAATTTTAATTTTAAAAAACCCCCCTTTTTTTTTGGGGGTTTTTTAAAATTTTTTCCCTTTTTCTTTAAAAAATTTTTTTTTTAAAAAGGGTTTTTTGGTTTTTTAAAAAAACCCCAAACCCCAACAAAATTTGGGCCCCTTTTTAATTTAAAAAAGTTTTGGGCTTTAAAAAAAATTTTTTTTTTTTTTTGGGGGCCCCCCTTTTTGGGTTTTTTTTTTTTTGGGAAAAAAAAAAGGAATTTTTTTCCCAAAAAAAAATAAAAAAGGGTTTTTTTTTCGGGGAAAAAATTTTTTTTGGGGGTTTTAAAAATTTTTTTTTTTTTTAAAAAATTTTTTCGTTTTTTTTTTTTTTGGGGGAAGGACCCTTTTTTAAAAATTTTTTTCCCGGGAAAAAAGGGGCCCGTTTTGGGAGTTTAAATTTTTTTTTTCCCAAAAAATCCCTTTTTTTCCTTTTTTTTTTAAAAATTTTTTTTTTTAAAAAAAAAAAATTTTTTTTTAAATTTTTTTAAAAAATTTTTCCTTTTTTTAAAAATTTTTAAAAAAAAAAAAAAAAAACCCCAAAAAAAAAACCCCCCAAACCCCCCCCAAAAAAACCCCCCCCAAAAAAAAAACAAAACCCCTTTTAAAAAATTAAAAAAAAAACCCAAAAAAAAAAGGTTTTTTTTTCCCCCAACCCTTAACCCAAAAAAACCCCCCAACCCCAAAATTTTTTTATAAATTTTTAAAAAAAATAAAAAAAAATTTAAAAAAAAATTTTTAAAAATTTTTTAAACTTTTGGGAAAAAAACATTAAATAATTTTTTAAAAAACTTTTTAAAAAATTTTTTTTTAAAAAATTAAAAAAAAATTTTAAAATTTTTTTTTTTTTTAAAAAAAAAAAAAAAAATTTTTTTAATTAAAAAAAACAGGTTTTTTTAAAAAAAAAAAACCCCCCAAAAAGGGGAAACCCAAAAACCCTTAAAAAATTTTTTTTTTTAAAAAAAAAAAAAAAAAAACCCCCAAAACAACCCCAACCCCAAAAAACCAAAACAAAACAAAACAACCCCAAAAAAGTCAAAAAAAAAAAACCCCCCAAACAAATTTTTTTTTTTTTAAAAAAAAAAAAAAACCCCCCCCCAAAAAAAAAACCCCCCAAAAAAAAAAAAAATTTTTGGGTTTTTTAAAAAAAAAAAAATTTTTTTTTTTGGGGGTTTAAAATTTTTTTTTTTGGGGGGAAAAAAAAAAAAAAGTTTAAAAAAAAAAAAATCCAATTAAAAAATTTTTTTTAAAAAAAAAATTTAAAAAAAAGGTTAAAAAAAAATTTTAAAAAAAAAAAAAAGGTTTTTTTAATTTTTTTTCCCAAAAGGGTTTTTTTAAAAAAAAAAAAAATTTTAGCTTTTTTTCCCCCTTTTTTTTTCCCTTTTAAAAATTTAAAAAAATTTTAATTTTTTGGGGGAAAAAAACCCCCCAAAGGGGGGAAAAAATAAAAAAGGGGAAAAAAGGGGGTTTTTGGGGGGTTTTTTGGGGGGCCCCCCTTTTTAAAAAAACCCCATTTTTTTAAAAAAAATTTTTTTAAAAAATTTTTTTTGGGGGGGAAAAAAAAAAAAAAAGGGGGGTTTTTTTTTTTTTTTCCCCCCCCCTTTTTTTTGGAAAACCCCCCCAAAATTTTTTTTTTTGGGAAAATTTTTTTAAAAATTTAAAAAAAAAAACCCAAAACCCCCCCCCAAAAAAAAAAAAAAAAAACCCCCAAAAAAAAAAAAAAAAAACAAAAACCCAAAAAATTTTTTCCAGGAAAGGGCCCCCCCTTTTTTTTTTGGGTTTTTTTTTTTTAAAAAAAAAAAAAAAAAAAATTTTTTTTTTCAGGGGAAAAAAAATTTTAAATTTTTTTTTTTGGAAAAAATTTTTTTTCAAAAAAAAACCCCCCTTTTTAAAAAGGGGGGGGGGGGGGTTTTTTTTTTTTTGGGGCCCTTTTTTGGGGGGTTTTCCCGGGAAAATTTTTTTTTCCCCTTTTTAAAAAACCCCCAAATTTTAAAAATTTAAAAAAAAAGGGGGGTTTTTTAAAAAAAAAAAAAAAAAAAAAAAAAAAAAAAAATTTTTAAAAATTTCCCAAAAAAATTTAAAAAAAAAATTTTTCCCCTTTAAAAAACCCCCTTTTTTTAAAAAAAACCCCCCCCCCAAAAAAAAAAAAACCCCCTTTTTTAAAAAAACCCCCAAAAAAAAGGGGGGAAAAAAAAAAGGGGTTTTTGGGAAAAAATTTTTTTTTTTCCTTCCCCAAAAAAAAATTTTTTGGGGAAAAAAAACCCCCCCCCTTTTTTAAAAATTTTTTGGGGGGGGGTTTAAGGAAAATTTTTTTAAAAAAAAAAAAGGGGGGGGCCCCCAAACCCTTTTTTTATTTCCGTTTTTTGAAAAATTTTTAAAGGGGGGCATTTAAAAGGGGGGGGAAAAAAAAGGGGGGAAAGGGGTTTTAAAAGGGGGGGGTTTTTTTTTTTTATTAAAATTTAAAAAAAATTTTAAAATTTAAATTTTTTTTTTTTGGGGGGTTGGGGTGTTTTTTTGTTTTTTTTTTTTTTTAAAAAAATTTTCCCTTTCTGGCCGATTTGGGTTTTTTTTTTTTTTGGGTTTTTGGGTTTTTTGGGGAAATAAATTTTTTAAAAATTTTTTTTTTTTTTTTTTTTGGGGGGGGGTTTTTTTGGGGGGGGGGTTTTGGGGGGGGGGGGGTTTTTTGGTTTTGGGGGGGCCCCTTTTTTTGGGGGGGGGTTAAAAAAGGGGGGGGGGTTTTTCTGCCCCTTTTTTTTTTTTTGGCAATTGGGCCCTTTTTTTCCCCTTAAATTTCCCCCAAAAAAAAAAAAAACCCCCCAAAAATTTTTTTTTTAAAAATTTTTTTAAAACCCCGGGGGGGGGGGGGGGGCCCCAAAGGGGGGGAAAAAAAAGGGGGGGGTTTTTTTTTTTTTGGGGGGGGAAAAAAGGTTTTCCCCCTTGGCCCCAAAAAGGGGGGTTTTTTTTCCCCCCCTTTTTCCCGGGGGGAAGGGGTTTTTTCCCCGGCCCCCAAAGGGGGGGAAAAAAAAACAATTTAAAACCCCAAAATTTTTGGGGTTTTTTTAAAAGGGGGGGGGGGTTTTAATTTTTTTTTCCCCCCTTAACCCCCCGGGGGTTTTTTTCCCTTTTTTTTCCCCCCCCCTTTTTTTTTTTTTTTTGGGTTTTTTCCCCCTTTTTTTTTTTTTTGGGGGGGTTTTTCCCTTCCCCCCTTTCCCCCCCCTTTTTTTTTTTTTTTAAAAAAGGGGTTTGGCCCCGGGGGGGGGAAAAAAAATTTTTTTTAAAAAAAAAAAAGGAAAAAAAAAAAAAAATTTAAAAAAATTTTAAAAATTTTTTAAAAAAAAAAAGTTTTAAAAAAAATAAAACCCCAAAAAAAAAAAAGGCCAAATTTTTTAAAAAAAAATTTTCCTTTTTAAAAAAAAAAAAAAAAAAAATTAAAATTTTTCAAACAAAAATTTTGAAAACCTTTTTTAAGGCCTTAAAAAAAAAAAAAGTACTCTTTTTTTTGGGGGGTTTTTTTTTGGGGGGGTTTTTCCCCCTTTTTTTTTTTTTTTGGGGGGGTTTTTTTTTTGGGGGGGGGGTTTTTTTTTTGGTTTTTTTTTTTTTAAAAAAAAAAAACCCCCCCCAAACAATTTTTCCCCCGGGTTTTTTTTCCCGGGGAAAACCCCCGAAAAAAACCCCCCCCCAAAAAAACCCCAAAAAAAAAAAAAAAACCCCCCCCCCCACAAAACCCCCCAAAAAAACCCCCCCCCCCTTTTTTGGGAAAAAAAAACCCCTCAAAATTTTTAAAAAAAATTTTTGGGGGGCCCTTTTTTTAAAAAAAAAAAATAAAAAAAATTTTGGCCGGGGTAAAAAAAGGGGAACCGGGGTGGAAAAAACCCCCCCAAAAAAAAAAAAAAAAAAACCCCCCCCCCCCAAAAAAAAAAAAAAATTTTTTAAAAAAAAAATTTTTTAAAAAATTTTTTTTTTAAGGGGGGAAAAAATTTTTTTTTTTTTCTTTTTCCCCCCCAAAAAACCCCCCCGAAACCCCCCGGGTTTTTTTTTCCCCCCCCAAAAAAAAATATCAAAAATTTAAAATTTTTTTTTTTTTAAAAAAAAAAATTTTTCCGGGGTTTTAAAATTTTTTAAAAAAAAAAAACCCCCCCTTTAAAAATTTTTTATTTTTTTTTAAAAAAAAAAAACCCCCACCGGGAAAAAAAAAACAAACAAAAGGGGGAAAAAAAAAAGGGGGGTTTTTTTAAAAGGAAAACCCCAAAATTTTTTTTTTAAAAAATTGGGTTTTAAAAAACCCTTTTTTTTTTTTTTTTTTTAAAAAAAAAAACCCCTTTTTTTTTCCCTTTTTTTTTGGGGGGGGAAAAACCCCTTTTTCCCCAAAAAAAAACGGGGAAAAAAAAAAAAACCCCCCTTCCCCCCAAACCCAAAACCAAGGGGGGGGGAAAAAAAAAAAAACCCCCCCCCCCCCCCCCTTTTAAGGGGGGGAAATTTAAATTTTACGGAAAATTTTTTTTAAAAAACGGAAAGGTTTTTTAAAAAAAAAAAAAACCCCCCCCAAAAATTTTTCCGGGTTTAAAATTTTTCCCCGGGGTTTAAACCCCCAAAAAAGAAAAAGGGGGGAAAAGGGGGGGGGGGTTTTTTTTTTTTTTTTTTTTTTTTTTTTCTTTTTTTTGGGGGGTTTTTTTTTTTTTTTTTTTTTTTTTTGGGGCCCCCTTTTTTTTTTTTTTTTTAAATTTTTAAATTTGGGAAAAAAAAATTTTTTTCCTTTTTTTGGCCCCCCAAAAAAAAACCAAAAAAATTTTTTAAAAAAAGGGGGTTTTTTGGGTTTTATTCCCCCTTTTTACCTTTTTTTTAAAAAAAATTTAATTTTGGGAAAAAAGGGGGGTTTTCCCCCCAAAAAAAAAAAAAAAAAGGGAAAGGGAAAAAAAAAGGGGGGTTTTTTGGTTTAAAAATTTTTTAAATTTAAAAAAAGGGGGGGGGAAAAAAAAAAATTTTTTAAAAAATTTTTTTTTTTTTGGGTTTTTTTTTTTGAAAAAAAAAAATTTTCCCCAAAAACTTTTTGGGAAAAAAAAAAAGTTAAAAAAAATGGTAAATTTTTTTTTTTTTAAAAAAAAAATAAAATAAAATTTTTGGGGGAAAAATTTCCCCCGGTTTTTTTTTAAAAAAAAAAATTTTTAAAAAAATTTTGGGTTTTTTTTGTTTTTTGGTTTTTTTTTTTTTGGGGGGGGTTTTTTTTTTTTGGGGGGGGGGGTTTTTTTTTTTTTTTTTTTTTTTTAAAAAAGGGGGGGGGTTTTTTTTTTGGGGGGTTTTTTTGGGGGTTTTTTTTTTTTTTTTTTTTTTTTTTTTTCCCCTTTTTTTCCCCCTTTTTTTAAAAAAAAAATTTTTAAAAAAAAAAAAAGGGGGGTTTTTTTTTTTTTTAAAAAAAATTTTTTAAAAAACCTTTTTTTAAAAAAAAATTTTTTTTCCAAAAAAAAAAAAATTTAAAAATTTTTTTTTTTAAAAAAAAATTTTTTTTTTTTTTTTTTTTAAATTGGGGGGTTTTTTAAAAAATGTTTTTTGGGGGGTTTTACCTTTTTTCCCTTTAAAATTTAAATTTTTTAAATTTTAAAAATTTTTTAAAAAAAAATTTTTCCCCAAAAAAAAATTTTTTTTTTTTTTAAAAAAAAAAATTTTTAAAAAGAAATTTTTTTTAAAAACCCCCCCCCCAAAAAAAAAAAAAAAAAAAAAATTTGGGGTTTTTTTTTGTTTTTTTTGGGGTTTGTTTTTTTTAAAATTTTTCAAAAAAAAAATTTTTAAAAAAAATTTTTAAAATTTTAAAAATTTTTGGGGGTTTTCCCTTTTTGGGGGGGGGGGCAAAGGGGTTTTTTTTTTAAAAAAAGGGGTTTTAAAAAATTTGGTTTTTTTTTTAAATTTTTAAAAATTTTTTTTTTTTTTTTTTAAAATTTTTAAAAAAAAAATAATTTTGGGGGGTTTTTAAAAAAAAAAAAAAAAAAAAAACCTTTTAAAAAAATTTATTTATTTTTTTTTAAAAAAGGTTTTTTAAAAAAACAACCAAATTCCCCCCTTTTTTTTTTTTTAAATTTTTTCCGGTTTTTTTTTTGTTTTTTTTAAAAAAAAAACCCTTTTAAAAAAAAAAATTTTTTTTTTTTTTCCCTTTTTCCCCAAAAGGGAAAAAAAAAAATCCAAATTTTTTTCCAAAACAAAAAATTTAAAAAAAAAAAAACCCCAAAAAAAAAATTTTTTTAAATTTTAAAAAAAAAATTTTAAAAAAAAAAAAAAAAAGGGGGGGGGGGAAAAAACCCCCTTTTTTTTTTTTTTTTTTAAAAAATTTTTTTTTTTTTAATTTTTTTTTTTTTAAAAAAAAAAAAATAAATTTTGGGCCTTTCCCCAAAAAAATTAAAAAAAATTTTTTTAAAAAAAAAACCAAAAAAAAAAAAAAGGGTTTTAAAAAATTTTTTTTTAAAATTTTTTTAAAAACCCAAAAACCCTTTTTAAAGGGAAAAAGGGGGGGGAAAAAAAATTTTTTTTAAAAAAAAAACCCCCCTTTTTTTTTCCCAAACCCCAAAAAAATTTTAAAAAAGGGGGTCACCTTTCCCTTGGGAAATTTTCCCAAAAATTTTTTAAAATTTTTTCCCTTTTTTTTCCCCGGGGGCAATTTTTTTTGGGGTTTTTCCGGGGTTTTTCCAAAAAAAAAACCCCCCCCCCCCCTTTTTTTTTCCGGGGCCCCAAAAAAGGGGGGAAAAAATTTTTTTTTTTTGGGGGTTTTTTTTTTGGGGGGGTCTTCAGCTTCTTTGCGCTACGAGTTGGAAATACTGTCCGATTCTGACTTAGTGAAGCCTGAGAGGGGCAAACAAGAGCCGCTAGCTACCGTTGGAAAAGGATGTTCAGAAGACTCAGAACGCTTTGACAGCAAAATCCGATTATCGAGTTCTGATGAATGCAACACATCGACGAAAACGTTAAACAAGCTTAAATCCGGTTCAAATGGCAATGTTTCTAAGCGGAGACCAAACTCAAAGTCCAGTTCGAAGTTAAAGTCGCCAAAGGCAAGCTGTGAAGGAAATCATTGTGACACTGGAACTGGAAGTGAATTCCCAACCTATGCTGATGTGCCACTGGGAACATCTCTCAGGCAGCAGAAACAGTTGTATGAACAAAATTTGGGTAGCATTATAAAAAAGCACAGGTGTAGTGTTGACAAAGACAGCACGCCCACCGATGGTGAGTTAGAGCTGAACAAACGAGGAATCTTTTTTCTTATACAATTACAAATGTAAAATTTAAATTACAATGATGGAAAATCATTCGGCTGTCAGGTGTTATTCCATTACCTGTGTCTTTGTTTAGGACTATTACATGTTTTTAAACATTGGGGTCATTGTAATTTTACTACTTAAGAAGTTAAGTCCTTTAGTGATAAATCAAATAACCAGTAAAACACGGAGTTAAAGGTGTGATTTTCAACACAGACTTCAGCTATTGTAAGTTTACTGGTTTAATATATATATAAAATTATCAATTATTATATAATAACAATGTAATGTAGCCTGACTGAAACACTCAGACACAGACTGAAGTGTTGGAAGGGACGGTATTAATATAATTTAAAAGTCAGAACTGATATTATAGCTGACAACAACACAGTGATGCACCAGAACGTTTAAGCTAAATTATGCATTTGATGATTGATGAACATTGGAATAAAGCTTTGAAGTTTTATTTATTGTTTTGCATTGGTATGTAAGTTTACCTGGGCTATGATTATAATAAATAATAAATAATATATAAATTATAGTGGCCAATTTAGCAAACGGACTTTGCTTTAATTTCATTTTCATAAGAACGTGTCTGGTACAGTGCTAGTGGTGCACTGTACAGTAACTCTAACTACAGCTAGTACTGTAGCAGATTTGATTAGACAATGCCTTTTTCATAGGTTGATTCTACTTATAATAATCTTTGTTTTAAATTATTATTCAAGGAATCAAGCTGTCTTGCTTTTCAATCTCATGCTTAAATGTGGTGTGTGTGTGTGTGTGTGTGTGTGTGTGTGTGTGGTTGTGTTTTGAATAGTAGAAGTAGAACTAGAAAAAATTTAGTTGCAGAACTAGAAACGAGTTTCCTGCCCACATGTACTTTGTAAACTTTTGTCAGTGTGCTACATCACATGTAATGATGTATCGTAACTGTTTGTACTTGTCTTTTCAGAAGCAGGAAACACATCATTAACAAGTGAAGAGATTGACAAGAGGCTTCTGTCAGCATTGGGGGTAAATTTTAGTATAATTTGTACTGTACCTCTTTCCAATACCATGACCCTGGAGTGTTAGTTAACTGTTACTAGTGTTAGTGTTAAACTGTTAAAGATTCAAGTCACGGTTTCTGTGGCCTGTTGCTCACGTGACAATTAGACTTTGATGCAATATCAGCTGTTTCAAAGAATCAAACCAGTTACACTTACAGTGTCTCGGTCGTAACTCGGTTCATGAGTTAGATTTAGACCATGAATTTTTCACCATACCCATTACTGTTATATATTATATACATATATTACTGGCAGCATTCTGAAGCCAGGCTGCAGCTCATTCTGAATACAGTGAGTGAGTCAGCATGCCAGTAGTAATACGATAACAGCCTAATTACTGTGGTATTTTGAATTTGAAGCTGTGTTGCAGTGGCCTGTAACTATAACTCATTTAGTTCACTTTATTAGACTGTCACTGGTGGCTAATGTTGGTATCATTTTGATTCATTTAAAACCATAGTGTGTGTGTGTGTGTTCTAAGGGAAAAGGGAAATCGAGCAGGGTGTTTGCTGGTTCTGTAGTAGAGCTGTCGTAGTACTAGTCATTAGTAGTACCAATAGACAGCCATGTAGCATCTGACCAGTTACAGTGATTATTTGACCGGTTTCCATGAACCATTTTCACCCCCTTATACTATAGATGCCACACCAGTTAGAAAAATGTGTAGTGCAATCATTGATATGCTGAACTACTGTAACTTGTAAACTTGCACACAAAGTGTGAAAGCAGCCCAGCGTGCAGTGTCAGTGATATTTTTTATGGAAACACCTGCACACGACACAGCAACAGATGGTGTCACTGTCCTAGCATCAGACTCAGAGAGACAGTGAATGTGCTTAATCAACTGTCTCTTGTACAAATTGCACATGGTGCATTGTGACACCTGTCTGGAACAGTCTTTGTGTGTCAGGTCTGGGTTAAATCAACAAACAAGGCAGTTCCTTAATTAGTGCTCGAAAAACACCACATGAACTCCTGAGTTGCCCACAATAACTCTCATCTGGAGAGTAAATTTGTCCAAGTCTGGACTGGTTTAATTGTTGATTATATTACTGGTCACACACTTTCAAAATCAGCTGTTGTGTGTACTGCATGTGTATCAAGTCAGTATGTGACCCGTTCTCACCAAATAAATCTTAACTCCAGCTGGCTTACTGTGCTACAGGCAAAAGCAGTCAATGGGAGTCTATCAGGGTGTTTTCAGATTTTTGCGAAATTAAAGTCTATAAGGATAATAAGCATTAAACTTTGGGGGTTTTTGCACTGATAATGATTCTCTGAAAAGTTGAATAAATATGTTTAAAACGTTTTTTTATTAAAATAGGATAAATTTTTGCGCATTTAAAAACCAAGACCCTGGGATTGAAAACATTAACAAAATATAAAAAAAAGTTAACTAATGTTGAAATTTCAAGTCTCTTCCCGTTCCCCAATGTTTGAATGTTTCCTGTGAAAAAATTTTAAAGATTTGGGACATTTAAACCTCCTGTTTTTCTAAGGGTTAAAGGAAAAAAACTCTCAAACACGTGGGGAAACCTTTTTAAAACTGATTTTTTTCAAAATGGCCCCCTGCCACACATGCAACCTTCAAAAACACATCACATCCACATTTTTTGGAGTAAAATGGTTTAAAAATCAAAATACCAAACAAATTTGGTTTTCTAGTTCCAGAGGCCAAATTTTTAAGTTAAACTTCATTTGTTTTGGAACGGTCAATAGAAAGGTAAATTTTGTTAAGAAACCCAACTTTTTAAGGGGTTGTTTTAATTTTTAAAGGTCATTATTGTTTTTTTTTTTTAACAAAATAAAAAGAACCCCAGAACAAAACCAAAAAATTTTTTTAAAAATTTTTTAAAAGGGGTTTTTTGGTTTTTCAAAAACCCTTCAAAATTTTCCCCCCGCCCCGAAAACCCCCCCAGCCCACCCCCCAACACCCACAACAAACACACACACACACCAAAATATTCCTCACCCAACCTACAACACTACTATCATCAACCAGACACACTCACACATCTTTAGATCCATACACATCACTCAAACATAATCAGACAGCTACACTAATAAAACCATACAGAATGGTTTTGAAGGTAGTCCAGATACATTTTTTTTTTGTGTGTGTGTGTGTGTGTGTGTTAACTGTTATATGTGCACATGATAACATTTAGGCTAGTGTGATCACTGATATTAATTTTATGTTTTAAATTCAAAAACATCAGATTGTGTGTGTGGGTGGGTGTGTGGGTGTGTAACTGGGGGTTTTTTTTCCCCCTTTTTAATAATTAAAAAAAATTTTAAAGGGGCCAAAAAAATTTTTTTTGGGGGGCCCCCCCCCCCCCCAAATTTAAAAAAACCCCTCCCCGGGGGTTTTTTTTTCCCCCCAAAAAAAAACCCCAAAAAAAAAAAAATTTTTTCCCCTTTTTTTAAATTTTTAAACCGGGAAAAAAAAAAAATTTTTTTTTTTTAAAAAAAAAAAAGGGGTTTTTGGGGCCAAAAAAAAAAATTTTTTTTTAAAAATTAAAAAAAAAAAGAAAAAATTTAAAAAAAAAAAAAATAAAAGGGAAAAGGAAAAAATCCAAAAATTTTTTTTTGGGGGGGTTTCCCAAAACCCCCCCCCCCTTTTTTAAACCCAAACCCCAAACCCAAAACCCCAAAAATTTAAAAATAAAACCCCCAAAAAATTTTTTTTTAAACCCCAAAAAAAAAAAAAAAAATTTTTAAAAAAAAAAAAAAAAGGTTTTAATTTTTTTTTTTTTTTTTTTTTTTTTTTAAAAAATTTTAAAAAAGGGGTTTTTTTTTTTTTAAATTTTTTTTTTAAAAAAAAACCAAAATTTTTGGGGGGTTTTTTGGGGGGGCTGGGTTTTTTCCCGGAAATTTGGGGGGTTTGGGGGTTTTTTTTTTTGGGCCCCCGGGGTTTTTTTCCCCCCCTTTTTAAAAAAAAGGGTTTTTCCCCCCCCAAAAAAAAAAATTTTTTTAAAAAAATTTTTTTAAAACCCCCCCCCCTTTTTTTTTTTTTTTTAAAAATTTTTTAAAAAATTTTTTAAAAAAAAATTTTTTTTAATTTTTAAATTTTTTTTTAAAAAAGGGTTTTCAAAAAAAAAAAACCAAAATTTCTAAAAAGGGAAAAAAGGGGGGGAAAAAAAAAAAAAAAAAAAATTTTTTGAAATTTTTTTATAATTTAAAAAAAAAAAATTTTTTTTTTTTAAAAAAATTTTTTTTTTTAAAAAAAATTTTAAAAAACCCGGGGGGGGGGTTAATTTTTTTTAAATTTTGGGTTTTTTTTCCCCCCTTTTTTTTTTAAAAATTTTTTTTCTTTTTTTAATTAAAAAAAATTTTTTTTTTTTAAAAAATTTTAAATTTTTTTTAAAAAAAAACCCTTTTTTTAAAAAATTTTTTTTTTTTTAAAAAAAAAACCAAAAAAACCCAAAAAAAAAACAAACACACCAAAAATTTTAAAAAAAAACCCCCCCCCCACAAAAATTCCCGGGGGGCATTAAGGAAAATAAAAAAAAAGGGAAAAAAACCCCCCAAAAAAAAAATTTAAAATT
>JABMCL010002238.1:0-5000 GCA_018857735.1 Alviniconcha marisindica
CACACACACACACACACACACACAAAACTATGATAATGAACCTGAGTAGAAAAAAATATAGATAAGAAAATAAATAATTGAGACCTGCTCCTCCGCTTAAAAGCTAGATAAAGAAACTTCGCTACGGAATGAATGACTTCCGAATATCTGTTGAACATGACGTTTTTTAAAGTATTCTTGTACCCAGGCCGAGCTATTATTAGCTGGAATGTACTGTTGTCTGATGCTTACGTATGCTGGACACTTAAGCAGAAAATAAATTTAATTTTCGGGTTCTATTTTACATACTGGGCACAAAGCGTCATCTTCATTGTATCTGTTTTTTTGTGGCACAAGTCAGAAATTCTCAACCTAAATCGGCAGTATACATCTCTAACATACTTTTGCTCGAGAACTATTAAATATGTTTCAGTCATGATCACGCTCTTAAAACTCTCCTACGCATCATACTTACTTGAGTGAAGTTTCGTTTGTCAGTTTTGCACAGACAATTGATTTTTTTTCTTTTCTTTAAGACTAGATATGAATCTATCAATGTCACCCGTACCTTGATATAACCGTACGTGACCGAAGCCACGTGAACACAAAAAGGTTCGAACCCAAGTTGCCCAGGTTTGCTTACCTGTGTTGTCCATGCTTACTAACGTATTGTATGCCTTCCTTGTGTGTCTTTCTCGAGACATCATTACCACTCGCAGCCAATATTTCACAGCTTTTATGGCTGTGGTGACAAACAAGGGATAGCGCCCTGTTTCACCACTTACCTTCGTGTTTGGAGTTTGGCTGGCAATGTTTAAATACCTTTTTAATGCAAAAAACATGCACTCGCTCAGTCTCAGCCCCCAAATTTCAGCCCCATACAAAACACATGGCAGGATCTGACAATCCAAAATCTTCACAAACACTTTATATGGTATTTGCCCAAGCTTCCACAGGGACTTAAACATTAAGGTCACCTTCATTTTTACTTTCGTCACAAGCTAACTTGGTAGAAAAATACAGTCCTAAGTATTTATAGTGCCTATTGCAGCATCTCTGAATGTCCGGAATTCATTCCGGGACAAGTGTGCTCCTTTTGTGAATAAAATGATTTTGGTTTTTGCCATAATTATTTACTTTTATGTGAGTAGTGAGGAGCGAGAGAGAGAGAGAGAGAGAGAGAGAGAGAGAGAGAGAGAGAGAGAGAGAGAGAGAGAGAGAGAGAAGAGAGGAGAGAGAGAGAGAGAGAGAGACAGATGAGTTTTATTGCTCAGACAGAAAGACAAGGGGACGAACATGATCAACTTTCATATGGCAGCGAATGAAAAATCATGTAGTTCTTTCAAAAGGGATAAGTAGGTATGGATAATAAGGATGAACTTCATCTGCAGCGCTTAAAATGCTGTAGCTTTCAAGCGATTCACAGTATCATGGTACAAACATGATCATTTCACAGCGACATAAATCTGTGCTTTGCACAGGATATGTATTCACATATTAGTCATGTTCCATAGCAATTTGTTTACATGCAATTCACATTAATCCATTACATACAGATTTGCTTCCATCACATACTACACACACACACACATACACACCCACATACAACACACACACACACACACACACACAACACACACACACACACACACACAACACACACACACACACACACACACACACACACACACACACACACACACACACACACACACACACACACACACACACACACACACACACACACACACACACACACACACACACACACAAAGTGGAACCCACAAGGACCATCCAAGAATAAAGTATCTGCATACTTTGTCTGATAGGTTAAGTGTTAAATGTTTTCGACTTTATTTCTCCTAACTTTCATAGCTTCTGTAATGTATTTTGCCAGTGCTATGATCTTGGTCTCGTTCCTTGAGGCAAGAAGTGCCCTTAAATAGTTTATACCGGATTGAACTGTATGTGAGTCAAGCATGCTATAATTCTTTCGCAGGTCTGTGTAGGCCTGACAATGAAAAACAAAGTGTATTTCGTCTTCTCTCTCTTGGCCACACATTGGGCAGGTAAAATCTCCCTGTTGTTCGATGGAAAATCATTGTTTGTGACTTTTAAGTCCACACGCTCTTAATCTAAACCTAGCATACATACCTCGCAACCATTTGTTTGTAATGCACATTAAATATTATTCAGCTTGAAGGCGCATGAATAAAACCATCTGTATTTATCGTCACTTTCCATCTCCGAATGCCAGTTTTGCTTGTAGCAGCAAATAAGCCTGTCTTTAAATTCAGCTATAAAATGTGACTCATTGCCAACACACTGGCACAACCACACAATGCCAAATCCATTTTCCACCAAAACAGCTTTAACATTCGTTACCCAGTTCTGTTTGCCCGCTTCATGTTGTAGCAAAAGCATTTCATACGCCTGTCTACATATTCTTGTCATTGGTAATCTGGTCAGTTTTAACCAATACTTAATATATTTTACATATGTTGTAATAAACAGCGGATATCTGCCAGTTTCTCCATATATCATTTTGTTTGAACAGTGTAGTGGAACATTCGGAAATCGTTTGATGGCAAATGTATGAACTTTTTCAATTTGTTTTGTATCATGTAATCCCCAAACTTCTGCTGCATACGTCAAGATAGGAGTGATTTGAGCGTCGAAGAGTTTCCAGAATAAACATGGATCTATTGTACTTAATCTTCTCATTGATTTCTGAATCTCCATCACACCCTTCTTTCCTTTTTTACACACATCAGACAAAGCAGCACTCACACTCAATTTTGTAGTAAAAATCATGCCCAAATACTTATATGCGTTTGTCACTTTAACGACTGCATTACCATACAACCATTTTTCTCGTGTAGCGAGGTGACCACCCATACGAAACACCATAACGTTTTTCTTTTTCTTTTTCTTCTTCTAAGTTTACCGTTAAGTACAATCTGCCTGCTTCCCTTTTCAAACTATCAAGTTGGTTTTGCAAGCCCACTATCGTATTTGACAAGAGTATGACATCGTCAGCAAAAAGTTACAGACAAATTTCAGTGGTACCAGGGATCAACTGAATACCATGCTTACCTGTTTTTGACACTACTATGTCTCATTCATTGATGAAAAAGGAAAACATCAAAGGACAAAGAGAGAGAGAGAGAGAGAGAGAGAGAGAGAGAGAGAGAGAGAGAGAGAGAGAGAGAGAGAGAGAGAGAGAGAGAGAGAGAGAGAGAGAGAGAGAGAGAGATTTTATCGTTTATTAACAGATGGTTGTGTAAACATTTCCTTTTCAATGCTATGAGAATAATACGTTGTGTGTGTTTGGTGTACTTTGTTGTCTTTCTTGCCTTGTTAAAATATTAGTCTATTGTTTATTCTATTTCTTACTGTGCAACGCAACATAAATTTCTTTGTAAACCTGTACTAGTATATATTCATAGACAATAGATATTCTGATTGAGAATCTGATTTTGATTCGGTTATACTTATAACAACACATAACAATAGACTTACTTAAAGTGACACGTAAGCGTTGCCTAAGAACAGACTTACTGAGGACTGGACGCTGCAGAATCATTGGCGATAGGAAGGAACCGCGCGATCATGGCATGCCGGTGGTGCCTTTTCTTTGACAGCGTGTGGTGACCTGCCAAAATACAAACCACCATAACATGGCTATATGTGGAGTCAACAGGTGGCTTCACGAAAGCCTAGGAAGTTAATGCTGTCACTGTCTCTACTGTCTAAATCTGCCGCAGTTGTATTGAATCAGTTTTAACATTTTCATTCCTCTGCTGGTTTGGTGGCTTGAATGTGAAAAGCAAAAATGTCCTGAATAAAGTGGTGACTGTGTGGCAAGGTTGTGGATGAAAGACAAGAACACTTAAGTCAGTTGTATGAACGCCGTGTGGTGCGGAAGGCTAGGGTGATTGTGGATGACAACATATACATGTCCCTGCTAAATGTTACGAGATTCTTCTGTCTGGTAGACCATTTCGCGTACCGAAATCTAATACAGTCAATATCTGCAGTCATTATCATTTCTGAATAGATAAATCTTTCAAACGTCAGAGCAGTGTGTTGTGTGTGTGTGCGTGTGTGTGTGTGTGTGTGTGTGTGTGTGTGTGTGTGTGTGTGTGTGTGTGTGTGTGTGTGTGTGTGTGTGTGTGTGTGTGTGTGTGTGTGTGTGTGTGTGTGTGTGTGTGTGTGTGTGTGTGTGTGTGTGTGTGTGTGTGTGTGTGTGTGTGTGTGTGTGTGTGTGTCTTGTGTGTGTATGTGTGCGTGCGTGCGTGCGCGCATGCGTGTGTTCGTGCGTGCGTGCATGCGTGCGTGTGTTCGTGCGTGCGTGCGTGCGTGCATGCATGCGTGTGTGTGTGTGTGTGTGTGTGTGTGTGTGTGTGTGTGTGTGTGTGTGTGTGTGTGTGTGTGTGTGTGTGTGTGTGTGTGTGTGTGTGTGTGTGTGTGTGTGTGTGTGTGTGTGTGTGTGTGTGTGTGTGTGTGTGTGTGTGTGTGTGTGTGTGTGTATGTAAATGTACGTAAATCACTACTACTTTTTTTAAACTTGTAACTTTTTTAATTTGAATAACCGTTCTTTGTAAAATATACAATATATGATCTTGTGTACTGTGATGTGGTTAATTTTAAGCCTCGTTTTAATTTATCGAAAGAGGTAATCAAGTAATCGTGAAAATCTGATGCCGTCACGTCTCTCTGAACCAGCCTCTTCCGAATTGTCATGATCAAATATCAGCCAGTTAGCAGAGCTTCGCCGCCCCCCCCCCCCCCCTCCCCTCCATTCTGACACCCTCCCATTCCCCCGACCATGAAAGATGCTTTATATTTTCATTAAAAAAAAATGTGTGTGTGTGTGTGTGTGTGTGTGTGTGTGTGTGTGTGTGTGTGTGTGTGTGTGTGTGTGTGTGTGTGTGTGTGTGTGTGTGTGTGTGTGTGTGTGTGTGTTGTGTGTGTGTGTGTGTGTGTGTGTGTGTGTGTGTGTGTGTGTGTGTGTGTGT
>JABMCL010003429.1:0-13218 GCA_018857735.1 Alviniconcha marisindica
GACTTTTTCAGCAGTTATCGTTCTTTGGTTGCAAATGTTCCTCAAAATTCCGTTGATCGCGCTTCATCACACATACCAGTGCAAAAACAATCAGTTGTAGTGGCAGTAGTAGTAGTAGTTCTTACTTCTACAACCACTACAGCTGCCTCTGTAGTAGTAGTAGTAGTAGTAGTAGTAGTAGTAGTAGTAGCAGTAGTAGCAGTAGTAGTAGTAGTATGGCAGTATATGGCAGTACTACTAACAGTAGTGGTAGTAGCAGCAGTAGCATTGGTAGCACACGAAGATGCATAAGCAGATATAAGAGACGTAGGCTAGTTTGTGACTTTGTCCCTCACAGTTAATGAAACATTAAAATGCCTCTCATCGCTGCCCATCTTAATGCAGGAGTCATTCTGATGGTGACAATGTAGCGATAGGTATATAATCTCCCTCTTCCCCCACCTCCCCCCCCCCCCCCCCCCCCCCCCAATTCTCCCCGTCATTATCCCAGCCTTGTGGTTTCTGTTGACGTTAAGCACCATGTTTACTTATTTTGCGAAACAATTTACAGAGAGAGAGATCGAGAAACGAAATGTTTTATTCAGTTAGCACAACGCCTCTCGACAGCACAGTTTGCACATCATTTCTCCAGCATCACTTGTACAAACATACTTGGAGTCAAAGATCAAGTACAAAATACAACTACAACACCAACAACAACAAAAATGTACCAGACAGCTACATACTGATTCGTCTATCGTAAATCTCTTGACATATGAAAAAGAGAGCCTACAAAGGGGTAAACTAGATCTAGCTGTATCAGACAGTAGGCTAACGCACTCTCTTGGATGAACTAGGTATCGTACGTTGTGTGCTGAATGTACAGCTAGTGGGTAAACAGTACCCTTTAAACACACGCACGCACGCACACACGCACACACACACACACACACACACACACACACACACACACACACACACACACACACACACACACACACACACACACACACACACATACACAAAGACGAAGAAGAAGAAGAGGAGGAGGAGGAGGACAAGAAGAAGAACCACAAGAAGAACAAAAAGAACAAGAAGAGGAAGAGGAGGAGGAGAATAAGAAGAACAAGAAGAAGAACAAGAACAAGAACACTGTTCCCTTCAGAGAGAACCCGCTTGGGAGCATAGGCCCTTTCTGGGTCCGAGTCAGTTACTTATGCTAGGTGTAATCAGTCCCTCAAAACAGGGGTCGATCATCTGCCTTGGCGGGGAATCTTGCACGGTTACCTCACTTGCAATGTTATTGCACGGAACAAACAGAATACACAAGAATGCCATTATATACAGACTTTCCCAAATCTATATATTAGTAAATGCGCTCATCTTGATGCTGCACACACACACACACACACACATACACGCACACGCACACACACACGCACACACACCACACACACACACACACACACACACACACACACACACACACACACACACACACAATATCATACAAACAGAAAAGAAGCTAACAGGCAAGATGTTTAAGGTGAATGCTTTATTTGTTCTTTACAACTGAAAAGATATGAATCAGAAAAAGATTCAGGTGTTTGCATGCACCAGACACACGTTCTGTCCAGGTCAGTCTCCAACGTTTCATTTTATTTGCTGTTCCAGTTATTTCACTTGTTCGGCTGAACTCGCCTGAATGCCCGTGTAAAAAAATACGTGTAAGAGCCAATGTCTTATTGTTCGATATTTGTGAACCACTTGTAATAGACCGTGTGTCTGATGGCATCAAATGAAATTAACATATGAAATAGTAGCAATATATAACAACAACAAAATGTATATAAACTCCACACAGAGCAGGAGGGAGAGACATGAGTGAAGAAAGGTGCAACGACAAAAGCGCGCCAAAGATGATACGACAGTCGTTGTCATCTAGTACCCCCACCCATCGCCCACTGACCCAAAAGAGTGAACGTTGAGTAACTCTCTATCTACCCCCCGTTGAGTTCTGCCCCACACCCACTGCTCAGAGTCGGAACTCAGCAGGTGCAGGAGGCTCAGTGCTGAGCCGTCAACCACACGTGCTGAGCTCAGAGGCAAACGCTCACTTCCAGTTGTTTTTGGTGACTTTAAACACAACACATCCAATCATATTCTGAGGAATTCAGATCTTGGATATGATGTGTCACCATCTAAATCTTGACATAATTGTGTTTTTGGAACAGAAACGGCCATTATTAGGTTCCTTTCCGGTGGTTTTCACATGTGCATGCATGCGTGTGCATGTGAGTATATATATATATAGATAGATATATAGATAGATAGATATGGAAACTCTGTGTGTGTGTGTGTGTGTGTGTGTGTGTGTGTGTGTGTGTGTGTGTGGTGTGGAGACGAGGAAAGGTGGGTGGGTATATGCGTGCACGTGTTTGTGTGCAAGTGTGTTCTATCCTTGCAGTGTTGTCTTGTCAGTACATAATTATTGGAACGCATGTCTTCAATCTTCTCAAATAAGAACAGCAGCTCATGTGAAAACACAGTTTTGAAAGGTGATAAAACGGAAGCTAGTATCAGACATACAAGCAAACAAAGGCGACGCTGGTATGTAAAATTGTCAGCAGTAGATGGACGGGTGCATGAGGAAACAGTAATCGACAGAGTTTTGCAAAAGGTAAAGCTGATAACAAATGCGAGATTTGGACGGATATCAAAAAGCGAACTTTGTTCAGTTTAGTCTAAAGTGACAACTCCTGGAAAAATAAATGTGTTACATGTGCATTACTAAGCTAAACATTAATATCATTAGTAGGTTTTTCTTTTTGTAATCTTCCGATGTTTGTTCCCTCCAAACATGATGGGAAATTACCGTCTGATCAGGCCACAACCCTTCAAAAAATCATTGACTGAACTCTTTTATCTTATATCGTCTTTGAAGGTAAACTAAAACGTTTCTTCCGTTTAGCTTTGATTAGCTATTGTCGCTATTGCCCTCTGACTCAGTAGTCACAAAGACATGAATCATCCGTTTAGCTTTGATTAGCTATTGTCGCTATTGCCCTCTGACTCAGTAGTCACAAAGACATGAATCATCCGTTTAGCTTTGATTAGCTATTGTCGCTATTGCCCTCTGACTCAGTAGTCACAAAGACATGAATCATCCGTTTAGCTTTGATTAGCTATTGTCGCTATTGCCCTCTGACTCAGTAGTCACAAAGACATGAATCATCCGTTTAGCTTTGATTAGCTATTGTCGCTATTGCCCTCTGACTCAGTAGTCACAGAGACATGAATCATCCGTTTAGCTTTGATTAGCTATTGTCGCTATTCCCCTTGAATGGAAAAAAGCCCTTTTTAGTTTGAAAAGCTTTTGCCCATTGTTACTGTAGAAAAGACAAACACCGTTTCGAAGCTTTTGTCGTTTTGGCCCATGCAAAAGCGGGGTACCTTTTAGCTTTAAGAGCGCTTTTGTTTATATTAAAACAAAAAAATAATTTTTTTTCCGGGTTTCTTTAATTTGCTTTTTTTCCTTTTCCCTTTTTTTTCATTTGTAAAAGAATTTGAAATGGTTTTGAAGAGTTGGTCTAAAATTTAGCTTTTTTAAACGAACCCCCCCCCCCCCCCTTTAATCCCCTTTTACCTTAAACACAGAGAAATTTAACGGGAGGTTTTAAACATTGAATTTTGGAAAAAAAACTTGGCTTTGATCCCGGGTTAAAATTAAAAAAAAAACTATGGTCTTTGAGCACGAAGCTATGTCGTCACAGTCGGCCTTGGCCACGTGGTACAACAGATCTGCTGACGGCGCTACACAAAGTGTGACGTCACGATCATCAGGACGAACAGCAGGAGAGTAGTGGTCACTCCACTTCCAGCGATGCCACCGGCGCCACTCTGAGCTGCAAGAGAACAAACCAGAAGGTTGATGGTGGAACAATGCAATGCCTTCCGATGCCGAAAAAAATGATTTTCTCAAAACGTCCCATTACAGCCCCCGTGTGCTATCCACAGACATAGAACAACAGACACTGCCCAAGGTCAGTAGCCGCCAAACGAGAGTTGCCTCCCCTGAAATACTCCATTCGGAGCGATGTCAATATGGTGTCAGCAGAATCACGCCAGTTCGGGGCACGATATGATGTACATAAAAGACAATTTGGCAGGCTTCTCCTTCTGTCTGTCTCTGTCCGTCTGGCGACTCAGGTCTTTGTTGTGTTTGTGTTACGTATTTCGAGCGCTAATTAACTCCCTTGTGTGTTGATTCTACACGAGCGCTCTGGGCCTCGTTCTGTTTCAGATTTGTGACAATTCACTCTAAGGCTAAAATGTATATGTATGTATTTATGTGTTTATATGTCGAACCAGTTTCAAGATCGAAGGACAATGTCCGGTCTTGAATAAAAATTGGTTCTTCTTATGCCTGTGCACACATGTGTCGCCGAGTGTGCCTGAAATGTAGGGTATATATGTCACTGGGGGGCATCCTTTTTTTGAGGATGTACATCTGGTGGAGTTTATGTACCTTGTATTTACACATATGCCAGGTGAGAGTTACGCAGGCGACTCAGGTCGTTGTTGTTGTATTTGTATGGTCAATGTTAGAAACCAAACAATATAAATATTATCAGGTAGTTTTGAAACATTTGTGTATAATATAATTATGACAGGATGACTGATTCAGCAATGTGAAAACTTTCACATTATGACCAAAAAATTAACAAAATTTAAACTAAAGGGAAGATGTGGTGAGGGGAGATGCTTGTTCATTGCCTATTCATTATAACAGAACTTCACTGTTTTTCAACAAAGCACACAATTTGTATCCATCTTCACTCACGCATTTATGCAGTCACAACTTTCATTACCACATCATTACCATTTTACATATACCTTTTATCATATATCTTTTGCTTATTGATTTGTTTGCTTATTATGATATTGTGTTTCATTTTTGCGTCTGTTATCCGTTTCTTGTTGTTGTTCTTTCTTTCTTTAGCTCAGGTCTATCCCTCCCCGTCCACCTGCCTCCCTGTAAATTACCCAAAATGTTTTGCACCTTCTTTTTAATTTTTGACCGTTCTCCTCCTTCCAGTTTTTTCACAAATATCCTTTTGATTCCCACTGCAATCTTTGTATCTTTTTATATGTATTATTAATATTGTTTATGGTATTATTAATCATTCATGTTGTATTCCTTCATGCCTTTTATAAAAAAACTTTTTCATTATAAATGTTCTGACCATTAGCTGTATCCTTCTGCAGCAACGGCAGTCAATCTCTCTCTCTCTCTCTCTCTCTCTCTCTCTCTCTCTCTCTCTCTCTCTCTCTCTCTCTCTCTCTCTCTCTCTCTCCCCCCCCACACACACACAAAAAACTCCAACACAACACTCAAAAAATACACACATGCCCTTCCCCTCTCTCCCCCACACACACACCCCACACACAAAACACACACACACCCCACACACACACACACACACACACACACACACACAAAACACACACACACACAAAACCCCCACACAAAAACACAAAAATTATATTTATTAAAATATATATATTAAATTTTATTTTAATATATTTTATATATATTTTATATATATATATATATATATTTTATATATAAATATATATATATATGCACGTATCGATCATCTTATGCATCGGTTGGTTAAAAAAGCAACACTGACAGAGACGGAGAAACGACAACCTGACTGGCAGCACACCAAACAACACCAAAAGACCATCTGACTGGTAGCTCACAAAATGACAGCCTGACTGGCAGCACACCAAACAACACCAAAAGACCATCTGACTGGTAGCTCACAAAATGACAGCCTGACTGGTAGCTCACCAAACAACACCAAAAGACCATCTGACTGGTAGCTCACAAAACGACAACCTGACTGGTAGCACACCAAAAGACAATCTGACTGTATTAATAATATCCCGTTTTATTTGAAGAAATTTCAGTGGAACAGATTTTTATTATTTTATTATTAAATTTTAAAAAAAAACTATTTGAAAGCAATAAATATTTCGGGAACAATTAATTTTTTTAGATCCTTTTTGGTTATGTCAGTGTTTTAAACATTTTTTAACTCTCTCTCTCTTTTCTCTCTCTCCCCTCTCTCTCTCTCTCTCTCTCTCTCTCTCCCCTTCTTTCCCCTTCCCCTCTCTCCCCTCTCTTTTTCTTTTTTTTTTATAAAATATAATATATATATTGTGGTGTGTGTGTGCGTTTTGTGTGGGGTGTGTGTGTGTGTGTGTGTGTGTGTGTGTGTGGGGTGTGTGTGTGTGTGTTTTGTTTTGGTGTGTGTGTGGGGTGTGTGTGTGTGTGTGTGTGGGGTGTGTGTGTGGGGTGTGTGTGTGTTTTGTGTGTGTGTTTTGTGTTTTGTGTGTGTGTGTTTTGTGTGTGTGTGTGTGTGTGTGTGTGTAAGTTTTAGCGCGTACACATTGTTAACATTAACTTTACAGAATATGTCTCGCCCTGATATAACCGTGATGGTTGACTGGGCGTACAGCACAAAGTTACTTACTTACTTACTTACTTACTTACTTACTTACTTACTTACTCTAACGCACTTTGAATATTTAGCCTACTACTCAGTGCAACACTGACGACGATGATGATGTATTGCATATGGCGCTAACGCCCGTTAATTGGCGTTTCAATCGACATTAAGCTTTTGCTTCCTCTTCTGCGCACGCAATTCTTTTTATTCTGAAATTTATGTGTATATAAACTATTTGGGTGGGGTGGGGTAGGGGGATTAGAACTGTTATAAGTAACTTTTTGTGTTAAAAGAACTTACGTTTCGACATAAATGTGCTTGTGGTAGATGACCATGCTGACCACACGATGAACACATTAGTGTGATATATCTTCCCAGGGTTTCTTCTTCTCTCTCTCTCTCTCTCTAATTACAACTTTCAGTACCACATCAGTACCATTTTACATATACCTTTTATCAGATATATTTTGCTTATTGATTTGTTTATTCATTAAGTACCTATATTTATTTTTTGCATTCATTATCTGCTTTCTGTTGTTTCGTTCTTGCTGTTGCTGTTGTTCTCTCTTTCTTTTGGTTAATTTTATTCCTCCTCTTCCCTGCTCTCCCTGTAAATTACCCAAATTGTATTGCACATCATTTTAAACCTTTGGCTCCCCACCCCACTCCAACCACCCAACCCCCTTTTTAATGCCTATGATTTCAATTGTAGTCGTTGTCTTATAATAACATTGTTATTATTTTCATTTATTCCCTTTTGTAACAATATTTTTTTATGGATGCCCTTGCCCTTTTTAAATTTGGTATTTTACCATAAAAATCCCCTTCTCTCTGCCCTCTGCCCTCTGTCTCTTTTCCTCTCCCACCCACACACACACCCCACACACACACACACACAAAACACACACCCCCCCACACCCCACACACAAAAACCAAAAACACACAAAACACACACACACAAAACCCCACACACACACCCCCCACACACACACACAAACAGCCTCTCTCTCTTTTTCCCCCCACACACCACACACCCCCACACACACCCCACACACACACACACACACCCCAACACACACACACCCCACACACACACACACACACACACACACACACACAAAAAACACACACACACACACCCCCACACACACACACACAAAACACACATCTTTGGCAAATGCACACGCACGTATCGATCAACTTATCCGTCTGTTTATTGAAAAAGCAACACTCACTGCACACATCTGCTTCGCATGTCAGTCCTGTCGCGCAGCTTGTGTTGTACATTGAACATTTGGGTGCCTGAAGCGAGTTCTGTATAAAAAATAATAATAAACCTGAATCAGCCAGAAAGCGCAGATTCCACAAGTGGCAGAAAGCAAAGAATATCATTACAGCATGTCATCTGATTAATTTGCTCTGGGAGTAAGTGAGGGACAGTTTTCTCGCTGAGATAATTGTATATTTTCTGCATCCGTTGTAGCTATATAACCACCAGATGTTATAAAGTAGAATTTGCAATTTGGAAACATGTGCGGCACACACACACACACACACACACACACACACACACACACACACACACACACACACACACACACACACACACACACACACACACACACACACACACACACACACACATCTACACCTTTCTGTTTTAACGTTACGCCCGTTCTTAACTGGGCGAACAGTTTGTTCGCCGAACATACCTCGTACAGTTCGACGAACTATAATCCGTTTCTTAATTGAACTTTAAGTTCGCTGAAAGGGTTTACAAAACACACACACACACAAAACACACCCCCAAAACACACACCACACACACACACACACACCCCACACACAAAACACACACACACACACACAAAAAACACACAAAAACACACACAAAACACGCCCCACAAAACAAAGCGCGCGCGCGCCCCACCACTGTGGGGGCTTGGTTTTTTGGGGTGGGGTTTTTGGTTTTTATTTTTTTTTTGGGTTTTTTTGGGGGGTTTTGTGTGTTTGTGTGTTGTTGGGGTTTTTGGGGTTTTGTGTGGTTTTTTGGGGTTTTTGTGTGTTTGGGTTTTTGGGTTTTTTGTGTGTGTGTGTGGTTTTTGGGTTTTTTTGGTTTTGAAGGATCCGAGGTGTCTCTAGTCCCGTTTCAGTTCTGTTTGGAAAAAATGTTGGGGTTTTGAACCCTTAAAAGACTAATTGGGCCCCACGCCCCACCAAAAACAAAAAACATGCACAAAACAAAACGTAAAAACACCCCACAAAGCACACAACACACATACGCATGCCCTGCACATGCACCAAAACACACACACACACAGAAAACAAAACAAAAACACACACAGAAAACACCCCACCCCACACACACACACACACACACACACACAAAAACACAAACACACACACACACACACAAATATATATATATATTTTAAAGCCTTTCAGATTAGAATTAGTATTTGTGTTAATAGTTCCTTATAATTATATGTGTGGTTATTGCATGTAACCACTATGTATCGCGTATACCTAATGTACTTTGTGTATGTAAACGATCGTGCAGCCTCCATTGATATGGGTCTGTGGCCTAATCAATAAAATGTCAGACTTCAGACCCCCCCTTCCCCCCCCCCTCTCTCTCTCTCTCTCTCTCTCTCTCTCTCTCTCTCTCTCTCTCTCTCTCCTTCTCTCTCTCTCTCTCTCTCTCTCTCTCTCTCTCCAAGATACGAAGAAATCCGAGAACTATACATTCCAAAAAAATACTGTAACTGTCCATCAAGCTTCAATCTGACTTCTCCTGGCTACAAGTAATAAATCTCTCTTACTTCGTCTGGCAACATGTATATTCAAAGCCTTTCAGATTAGAACTTAGTACTAGTGTTAATAGTTCCTTATAATTATATGTGTGGTTATTGCATGTAACCACTATGCATCGCGTATACCTAATGTACTTTGTGTATGTAAACGATCGTGCAGCCTCCATTGATATGGGTCTGTGGCCTAATCAATAAAATGTCAGACTTCAGACTTCTCTCTCCCTCTCCTTCACCCCCCCCTCTCTCTCTCTCTCTCTCTCTCTCTCTCTCTCTCTCTCTCTATCTGTCGCTCCCTCTCTCCTCTCTCTCTCACTCCCCCCCTCTCTCTCTCCCTCCCTCCGTCTCTCTCTGTCTCTCCCTCTCTCTCTTTTTCCCTCCCTCTCTCTCTCTGTCCCTCTCTGTCTCTGTCTCTCTTGTCTTTTCCCCCTCTCCCCTCTGTCTCTCCCCCCCCTTTGTCTGTCTCCCCCCCTCTCTCTGTGTCTGTCCCGTCTCTTCTGTCCGTCCCGTCGTCTGGGCTGGGCTGGCTGTCCCGTCTGTCTGTCTCTCTCTGTCTGTTTTGTCCGTCTGTCCGCCTTCCTGCCTGCCTGCCTGCCTGCCTGCCCGCCTCTCTCTCTTTTCTCTCTCTCTCTCTCTCTCTCCCCTCTCTCTCTCTAAATTTTTTTTTTATATATATATATATATATATATATTTTTGATCCCTTTTGGGGGCCCAAATATTTGTGTTTCTTTCAAATCTGAAAACAATGTTTTAAATGGTTGCATTTGATTAACTCTCACTTTTGGAACTCTGTGTTAGAAACGTGGCTAGACCTGAACCGTTAAGACCCTTTTATACCTGTGTCAACTTTGTTATGGAACAACATCCATCTTAAGCATCAAGGGCGTGTACTCGTCTTTACAGATTGGAAATAAATGTATGTAACAGACATTAAGGGACCTGGTGGATTCGTAACATCTCAGGACATACGTAACAAACTAGGGAACTCACCTAGCTGAATTCTTGAATATGACGTCGCGAGAGGGGCTGTTTACACGTGTATGCACAGTTATGTTTGTTAGACAGTAGAGACTGAGTTGTTAAACCTGCATTTCTTTGTAACAGAAATAAAAGCACGGTGAAACGTTTTAGACATAATTGTGCTTATTTCAGTGCACGATTCTGTTCCGTGCGCAAATCTTTTGGGACAGGAAATTTGGTTTAGAAACAAACAAACACATATGGCCATTGCTATCTTTGGAAACGAAAGCAAAAAAGGCTACGGGTTTTACAATGGAAAACTATGCATAATATTTACCCCAAAAAATATTACTTTGCAAGATGAAGGTGAGAGATGATCAAAATTTAATGTCTTCATAGTGTAGTTATTAGTCGGTTACATTGAATGCTTCTTTTCTGACTACATGACGATTCAGACATTTAAACTACTTTCCACATTCGGAACCATGTAAATATTGTTGATGTTTTGTTCTGAATAGAACAGTTTAATTGCGGGGAGGTTAGAACTAAACGAATAAATCATATAATTTTAATGACATAAATATGTATAGGTATTTGCAAAAATTAGCCCTTCCTTCCATTATACACGATATTTGAAAATCAGCTCTGGCTTCGATACGTTCAAATGCGCTAAAGCTTAGTATCCTGTGACCAACGGGAAAAGGTATATTGCAGGACAAACATGTGGAGCGAAAAACTATGTACAATGACGTGTGAATGAGTGAGCGAGAGATATATTGTAATGATGGATGCAAGTTTTTTAATATGCACCCCACATTGATGTGCCTGGTAAAATATCCGCAATAAAACCCCGCCCCCCACACCCCCCCCCCTCCCCCCCCCCCCCCCCCGGGGGGAGAGAGAGAGAGAGGAAAAGAAAGGGGAGAGAGAGAGAAGAAGAAGAAGGGGAAAAGACAGACAGACAGGGAAACAGACGGGAAAACAAAGGGCAGGGGGAACACGAAAACAGACAAGAATCAAAAAAACAAACAAAAAATTACTTTTACTAATCATACTACAAATTTTCCCAAATCGCACCCCGGGTTTTTGGGTCTGGCAATTTTTGGGGGGGTGTTGGGTTTTGGAGGTGCAGGGATCCCAGGGACAGCGACTGCTCCGACAAGACAGAAAACAAACAATCAACATTTGGGTTGGGAAAAACTATATCCATGCTTTTTTTTTTATCGGGACCAAAAATTCCCCCCTTTGTATACGAAAAGGTCAAAAAACTTAAATTTATGAGACTTTTTTTGCTTAACCCAAATTTTAACATTTTTCATGGGGTGAAAAAACCCCAACCCGTTTTGTGTGTTTTGGGGTGTGTGTGTGTGTGTGTGTGTGGGGTGTGGGGTGTGTGTGTGTTGGGGTGTGTTTTGTGTGTGTGTGTGTGTGGTTTTGTGTTTTGTGTGGGGTGTGTGTGTGTGTGGGGGTGGGGGGGTGGTGGGGGGTGGTGGGTGGTGGGGGGTGGGGGGAAAAATGGGGGGAAAAACCAAAAAAAAAGGGGGGGAAAAGAGAGAGAGAGAGAAAAGAGGGGAGAGAGAGAGAAAAGGGGAGAGAGAGAGAGAGAGAGAGAGGGTGGGGGGTGGGGGGATGGTGGTGGTTTTGTGTGTGATGGATTATGTGGGGGGTTCGGGTGGGCTGGTGGGGGCGTGGGGTGGGGTGCCCTGCGTGCGTGCGTGCGTGCGTGCGTGCGTGCGTGTGTGTGGTGTGTGTGTGTGTGTGTGTTGTGTGTGTGGTGTATGTGTATGTGTGGTGTGGTGGTGTGGTGGTGGTGGTGTGGTGGTGGTGTGTGTATGTGTGTGTGTGTGTGTGTGTGGGGTGTGTGTGTTGTGTGTGTGTGTGTGTGTGTGTGTGGTGGTGTGGGTGTGTGTGGGGTGTGTGTGTGTGTGTGTGTGTGTGTGTGTGTGTGTGTATGTGTGTGTGTGTGTGTGTGGGTGTGTGTGTATGTGTGTGTGTGTGTGTGAGAGTGTGAGGTGTGGTGTGTGGTGTGGTGGTTGTGGTGTGTGCGGTGTATGTATGTGTGTTTGTGGTGGGCTGGGGTGTGTGTGGTGTGTGTGTTGTGTGTGTGTGTGTGTGTGTGTGTGTGTGTGTGTGTGTTGATGGGGTGTGTGTGTGTGTGTTGTGGGGTGTGTGTGTGTGTGTGTGTGGGGTGGTGTGTGTGTGTGTGTGTGTGTGTGTGTGTGTGTGTGTGTGTGTGTGTGTGTGTGTGTGGTGTGTGTGGTGGTGTGTGTGTGGTGTTTTTGTTGTGTGTGTGTGGTTTGTGTGGTGGGTGGTGGTGGTGGTGGTGGTGGTTGGGGGTTTTGGGGGTGGTTTTGTGTGTGTGTGTTTGTGGGGTGTTGTGTTGTGTGTGTGTGTGGGGGTTTTGTGTGTGTGTGTGTGTGGGGGGGTGTGTGGGTGTGGGGGTGTGTGTGTGTGTGTTGTTTTGGGGTGTGGTTTTGGGGTGTGGTGGTGGTGTGTTGGGGGTGTGTTGTGGTGTGGGGGGTGTGTGTGGGTTTTTTTGTGTGTGTGTGGTGTGTGGTTTTTTGTGTGTGTTTTGTGTGTGTGTTTTGTGTGGTGTGGTGTGGTGTGTGTGTGGTGGTGTGTTTTTGTGGTGTTGGTGTGTGGTTTTGGTTTTTGGTTGGGGTGGTGGTGGTGGGGGTGGTGGTGTGTGTGTTGTTGGGTGTGTGTGTGTGTGGGTGTGTGTGTGTGTTGGTGTGTGTGGTTTTTTTGTTTTGTGTGTGTGTGTTGTGTGTGTGTGTGGTTTTTGTTGTGTGTGTGTTGTGTGTGTGTGTGGTGTGTGTGTGTGTTGTGGGGTGTGTGTTGGTTTTGTGTTTTGTGTTTTTTGTGTGTGTGTGTGGGGTTTTGTGTGTGTGTGTGTGTTTTGTGTGGTGTGTTGTGTGTGTGTGTGGTGTGTGTGGTGGGGTTGTGT
>JABMCL010002129.1:0-27500 GCA_018857735.1 Alviniconcha marisindica
GTTCGAACCATTTTCGGCGAATTTAAACAGATAGGAAACGAATCCTAGTTCGTCGAACTTTGAACCATTTTCAGCGAACTTAAAGTTCAATTAGGAAACGAATCCTAGTTCGTCGAACTGTCCGAACTGTCCGAATAACAGTAAAACGACGCAAAGTTTACCGCCATTGTTCAGAAGAAGAAACAAATATAAAAAGCACAAGAACTAAAAATGAACATCTTTTAAGATACAAGAGGAAATAATGACTGTGTCCCGTTTTCCGTAGGTACGGCTGTGTTGGCTGACACTACTCTGCATGCTGGCACGCTATAGTGCTTAGGACACATGATTTATTATTGATCTCTTTTATATAGCGCTATTCTCGGCTCTGAAACAGACTCGCTGCATGCGCTCATGTCGCATGTTAAACGGAATGAGTAACTGTATCCTTTTTGTAGCGTGTATTTTTAATATCCACGGAAGTGGTGTACTGACCGCGCTCTTTGGTTGTTGCATGTTTTTTAGGTTAGATGGAGCCTAGAGCCTCATTGTTAAGGACCCTGTACATGAACAGACCCTTATTGTATTCCAGTTGTTTGTGTAGGCTCATTATCTTCCAGATTTGTTTGTTATTTCCAGTCAGTATTTAGAGTTGCACCTGGAAAGATTAACTTTACAGCTCTTCTATGTAGAGAATTTAATCTCTTTTTGAGAACATTGGTACATCCGTCCCACCGCAAACCGCTGCAAACCGTGTGTGTGTGTGTGTGTGTGTGTGTGTGTGTGTGTGTGTGTGTGTGTGTGTGTGTGTGTGTGTGTGTGTGTGTGGTGTGTGTGTGTGTGTGTGTGTGTGTGTGTGTGGTGTGTGTGTGTGTGTGTGTGGTGTGTGTTGTGTGTGTGTGGGTGTGTGTGGTGTGTGTGAGAGAGAGAGAGAGAGAGAGAGAGAGAGAGTGTGAGTGTACGTGCGTGCGTATGTGTGTGTGTGTTAGCTGTCTGCTTTGCTTGCCGTGTTACACACACACACACACACACACACACACACACACACACACACACACACACACACACACACACACACACACACACACACACACACACACACACACACACACACACACACACACACACACACACACACAAATTCTCTGCATAGAGGAGCTGTAAAGTTAATCTTTCCAGGTGCAGCTCTAAATACTGACTGGAAATAACACCAAAAAATGCGGATAATGAGCCTACACAAACAACTGGAATACAATAAGGGTATGTTCATGTGTAGGGTCCTTAACAATGAGGCCCCAGGGTATACATTTTACCTGTACACACACACACACCCCGCCCTCAGGCTACTCTCTCTCTCTCTCTCTCTCTCTCTCTCTCTCTCTCTCTCTCTCTCTCTCTCTCTCTCTCTCTCTCTCTCTCTCTCTCTCTCTCTCTCTCTCATATCGCCCTGATATAAACGTAATGGATGACTGGGAGTAAAACACCAACTCTCTCTCTCCCCCTCTCTCTCTCTCCCCCTCTCTCTCTTCCCCTCTCTCTCTCTCTCTCTCCCCCCTCTCTCTCTCTCTCTCTCTCTCTCTCTCTCCGTCGGCCGATATCGGTGACACCCCTACAGTGCATGATAACTATGCATTGCCATGAGCTGTCTCTATATGCGGAAAGCTAAATCTGTCCAGTCGCCATGACCACGGACAAACAGCTCGTAACCAAACCGGGACTGCCACGGGCTGACGACAGCAGCAAGAAGGCTTTCAGCTAAACGAAACGAAACAATCAGACAGCGAAACGAAACTAAACAATCAGACAGCGAAACTAAACGAAACAATCAGCCAGCCAAACGAAACGAGACAGCCAGGATTTCTGCAGTCTTCAGCCACACCCCACGTGAAATGTGCTTCCTGAGTGTTTTAGTTGTCTCACGATCGCTAAGAGACAGACAGACAGACAGACAGACAGACAGAGACAGAAAGAGAGAGACAGAGACAGAGAGAGAGACAGAGAGAGAGAGAGAGAGAGAGAGAGACAGAGAGAGAGAGAGAGAGTTGTGTGTGTGTATGTATATTATTATACACACACACACATACACACGCGCGCGCGCGCGCGCGCATGCCCTCCGCACGCACACAAACACGCACACAAACACGCACACATGCGCATACACACACACACACACACACACACACACACACACACACACACAACACACACACACACACACACACACACACACACACACACACACACACACACACACACATACCGGTACACTCATTCAGACTCACACAAGTCCTAATGCACACATTAACACACATCTGAACATGTAATAGCTTTGAACAAATAAATGAAAATGCATGACCTTTTTCATCTATCTTCATTACTGGCTGAATTGCGTGTCGTGGTGTGTGTTCTTGGGCCTTTTTGGGGGGGTGGGAGGTGGGGGGGAAGTCGGGGGGTCGGGGGGTCCTTCTTGTATGTGTGTGTGTGTGTGTGTGTGTGTGTGTGTGTGTGTGTGTGTGTGTGGTGTGTGTGTGTGTGTGTGTGTGTGTGTGTGTGTGTGTGTGTGTGTGTGTGTCACTGTTTCTGTGTTTGCGACCTCCTTTCTTTTTGTTATGTTTGTTTTCGTTGTTTGTTGCATGCGTTGGAGTTTAAAAATATGCGCATTTAAAGAATGTGTAATCGCTTAGGGCCTGTGCGGGTTAGGCGCTCTAAGTATCCATTATTATTATTATTACATCTTCCTCTTGTTGATTCGTCTTCCGGTGGCCTATGTGTTTGACCGGTACGTTAAAATTCAAAGACTAACTAACTAACTAATTCCTCTGATTGGTGGCTTTTTACGTCTGTCTGTTGTTTTACTAATTTATCCTCACAATAGCTGTTGCATAATTTGTTTAAAGGGGAAATAACATTTGCTGTGATTGGTCGAAGTCTCCTCGAGAGCAAAATAGCTTTGGGGATACATTTCTAATGAGACAGGCAAGCAGACAGGCAGAGGTAGACAGAGAGTGAGACAGGCAGACAGACAGGCAGGCAGACAGGCAGAGGTAGACAGAGAGTGAGACAGGCAGACAGACAGGCAGGCAGACAGGCAGAGGTAGACAGAGAGTGAGACAGGCAGACAGACAGGCAGGCAGACAGGCAGAGGTAGACAGAGAGTGAGACAGGCAGACAGACAGGCAGGCAGACAGGCAGAGGTAGACAGAGAGTGAGACAGGCAGACAGACAGGCAGGCAGACAGGCAGAGGTAGACAGAGAGTGAGACAGGCAGACAGACAGGCAGGCAGACGGCAGAGGTAGACAGAGAGTGAGACAGGCAGACAGACAGGCAGAGCAGGCAGAGGTAGACAGAGAGTGAGACAGGCAGACAGACAGGCAGGCAGACAGGCAGAGGTAGACAGAGAGTGAGACAGGCAGACAGAAACAGGAAGACAGACAGGCAGAGACGCAGAGATGCAAGACGCAAGACATTTTATTGAATAAACAGTGCATGTTCATTTCAAGGGGGGAATTAGACTCACTCAAAATGTAGATTTATGTTGCACAAAACTACCAAATGAGTAGAGATAGACCGAGAGAGAGACAGGCAGACCTACAGGCTGAGACAGGCCGAGACAGACAGACAGACAGGCAGGCGGGCAGGCAGGCAGAGACAGACAGACAGGCAGGCAGGCAGGCAGAGACAGACAGACAGGCAGGCAGGCAGGCAGAGACAGACAGACAGGCAGGCAGGCCAGCAGGCAGAGACAGACAGACAGGCAGGCAGGAAGGCAGAGACAGACAGACAGGCAGGCAGGCAGGCAGAGACAGACAGACAGACAGACAGACAGGCAGAGATAGACAGACAGACAGGCTGAGACAGACCCAGAGGGACAGACAGAGACAGGCAGACAGACAGGCAGAGACAGACCGAGAGAGATACAGGCAGGTAGGCAGGCAGGCAGACAGACAGGCAGAGACAGACAGACAGACAGGCAGAGACAGACCCAGAGGGACAGACAGAGACAGGCAGACAGACAGGCAGAGACAGACCGAGAGAGAGACAGGCAGGCAGGCAGGCAGACAGACAGGCAGAGACAGACCCAGAGGGACAGACAGAGACAGGCAGACAGACAGGCAGAGACAGACCGAGAGAGAGACAAAACAGCCACTGTTTTGTTTCTTCTGTAGAATAATATGTTGTGTTTCATCCCTATGTCACTTTCGCGGCTGACTGAGGGTTTGAATAACAAAGAATCAATCAGTCTTGCAGTACACGTCATGGATGGTGTCAGCGGACTTTTCCGTTTCGACGTAAGCCGTGGAAAATTTGCCACCTAACTTTGTATTCTTATTCAAATAAACCCACGTGATAAAGGTGCTCGAGCCTTCACCTTTTCCATGTAGAAAGAGGGCCCACCAACTACAGTGAATACCGACTTCACATATAGTTCGATCAATATTTATTCAGTAGATTATTTCATCTTTTTTCTTCTTTCTTGCTCCTTATTTGAACGCCTCGGCCCAGCCATATTGATAATAGTGTACTCTTCTCCAAATTGGAGCACATAAACCCATTACAAAGCAAAGACCAAACACAGTCAATACAAACTTCCGCGAACACACACACACACACACACACACACACACACACACACACACACACACACACACACACACACGCACACACGCACGCACGCACGCACACACACACGCACGCATGCACGCACGCACGCACGCACGCACGCACGCACGCACGCACACACACACACCCCACCCCGAAAACACACCAGGCGAACAGCAGCAGCCTCTACTGTTAGTCACACGCACGCGCGCACGCACGCACACCACACACACACAACACACACACACACACAAACACCCCCGCACGCAGCACGCACACATGCACGCACACACGCACACCAGGGCACGCACCCCACGCACACACACACCACCACACACACACACACACACACACCACACACACACACACACACACACACACACACACACACACGAAAACAACACACAAGGGTAACACGCAGCCTCACTGTTAGTCACACCACGCACGCACGCAAAACGCACGCACGCACAACACACACACAAACAACACGCACGCACGCACGCACGACCACAACCGCACACACGCACGCACGCACGCACGCACGCAGCACGCAACACACACACACACACACACACACACACACACACACACACACAACCAAACAAAAAAAAAACAAGGGGGACACAACCTCTACGATACACGACAAGCAGCCCCGACACACGCAATCAGCAAAGCCGCGACAGCACGCACGCACGCACGCACGCACACATAGAGACAATAGGATCGCTTGAAGAGGTCAGTTTTCAAAGATGATTTAAAAGATATGAGTGTGGTTGGTGATCTAACTTTGCAGGGGAAACTGTTCCAGACAGACGGATCAGCATAAGAAAACGATATCTGCTCAAGCGAGGGCGTGCACACAGAGGGAAGACAGAGAATGGAAGTATCAGAAGAAGAGCGGATCTGGCGGGTTGGTGTATAAACAGTCACGTTGCTTCGTTCTTTACCAATGGAGAACGGAAAAGGATTGGCTCATGAAGTAGCGTTCACTTCTGACACAGATGCGGGCCTTTGTTCATGACGTCACAGACACAAAATGGTTGTGCTCACGGCCGTGTTTTTCGCGGCTACCAAACGTCTTTGTTCTTTAAACTAGACACTAAATCGACTGTGTTCTTTTTTCTTTTTTTCTTTTTTTCTTTTTTGTTCTTCTTCCAACCCTATTGACAGGGCCGAAAATGTTACTCCGTTCGGGGTGTCCTTTAAGCCCGTTCTTAATCGGAAGTTTGCTTTTGCGTACATAGTTCAGGCTATTCGTCGAACCTAGTTGGTTCTTAATTGGGCGAACTTTTGCTTCGCAAACCTAGTTGCGAGTATTCGTTGAAATGCGACGAAGCTATATTCGGGGTCCAAAAAGCTTCGCTCAACATGTTCTGGGAATATTCGCCCAGTTCGGTGAACACTGCCTCTGACTGGTTGAGAGCAAAGAGCTCTCCTGTGGATGAGGAAGATTTTTTTCTTTTTTTAAATGGATGACGGTGTGGGTTTCATTCCTCGGAGGGGAAATTACCTATTTTGACTTTTGGAGGCGCAGTTGTCTCGAATCCAGAATGATATAGTTGTTTGAAATACCGGGGGGATGATTAAAGTTTTACTCGACTTTAGCCTACTCATTTGGATCATGTGTCAGCTGCGCTTCTGCCGAAGTTCGGGCCGAAGCTTGCATCTCATTATAAAATTTAAACCAGTATAAGGTTCTTTAAATGGGCGAAGAGTTTGTTCGCCGAACTACTTCGGACAGTTCGACGAACTATTATTCGTTTCTTGAACTTTTGTTCCCCCGAACATGGTTCGGATAGTTCGACGAACTATACTTCGTTCTTATCTGGCGTATAATGAGATGCAAGCTCGCCCCGAACTTGCGGAAACGCGCAGCAGACCATGATCGAAAATGTAGGCTAAAGTCAAGTCAAGTCAAGTCAAGTCAAGTCAATATACTTTAATCATTCCTCACAGGGTAATTCAACTAACTACTGTATCATTCTGGGTCCCAGAGACAAAGCTGCGCCTCCCACAAGTCAACAAATAGGGCAATTCCCTCCGAAGCGAGTGAAGTACCTAGCGACACCGTCATCCATTTTTCTTTTCCTTTCTTCCTCATCCACAGGAGAGCTCTCTGCTCTCAGTCAGTCAGAGGCAATGTTCGCCGAACTGGGCGAATATTCGCAGAACATGTTGAGCGAAGCTTTTTGGACCCCGAATATAGCTTCGGCGCTGTTCGACGAATACAGCGAACTGTATTCGCGAAGCAAAAGTTCGCCCAATTAAGAACCAGCTATATTCGCCGAATACTCCCAACTATGTTGGCGAACAAATATTCGCCCAATTAAGAACGGGCTTAAGAACGAAGCATATTTCGTCGAACTGTTCGAACCATTTTCGGCGAACTTAAAGTTCAGATAGGAAACGAATCCTAGTTCGTCGAACTGTTCGAACCATTTTCAGCGAACTTAAAGTTCAATTAGGAAACGAATCCTAGTTCGTCGAACTGTCCGAACTGTCCGAATAACAGTAAAACGACGCAAAGTTTACCGCCATTGTTCAGAAGAAGAAACAAATATAAAAAGCACAAGAACTAAAAATGAACATCTTTTAAGATACAAGAGGAAATAATGACTGTGTCCCGAGTTTCGGCAAAAATGCTATGTATTTCTCTATCTCTCTATCTCTCTATCTATCTATCTATCTATCTATCTATCTATCTGTCTATCTATCTATCCATCTATCTATCTATCTATATATCTGTCCATCTATCTATCTGTCTATCTATCTATCTATCTGTCTATCTATCTATCTATCTGTCTATCTATCTGTCTATCTATCTATCTGTTTGTCTGTCTGTCTGTCTGTCTGTCTGTCTGTCGGTCGGTTGGTCGGTCGGTCTGCCTATGTATCTATCTATCTATCTATCTATCGATAGATAGATAGATAGATAGATAGATAGATATCCATACACATACTTAATTTCACCTAATCTATATCTCATACACGCAGGATCACATGCACGCGCAAGTATTAACACATTCCATACACCCTGAATGTCGCGAATTCAAAAGACCTTACAATGATTGTGTAGAAACTATACCCCACCATTCAATCAGCCCCATCAGAGCTTCTTCGGGAACGTGCGCGCACTGCTTGCTGACGTTATACCTTGTTCATTCGATGTTCATTTACGTGGACTACTAAACATAGAGAGAGGGCGGACTGCTAAACATAGAAAGGGTGGGGATTCCGTGGTGTATCGATACGAACACCATGACTTGCTCGCTGGCTGCTCACAGACTGACTTTTCTTTTCTCGCAATAAAAAGCAAGACAAAGTGAAAATAACAAAACATTTAACTGGCGTCACTCTGCCGTTTGGGTATGAAGCATAGGATATATCTCTGTTGGAGTTTATGTACCTTGTATTTAGACCCATGCCAGGTGAGAGTTACCGTAGGTGACTCAGGTCTTTGTTGTGTTTGTGTGACGTCTGTGGAGCGCTGACTAACTCCCTTGTGTGTGTTGATTATGAAGCATGGGTTTTAAAATTCATCTGTGTGATTTGATGAACTTTTTAATGACCGTTTTCAAAACGAGTTCGATCCTATAGGACAAAGCATGACCACAGGTTGTGTGTGTGTTATGTGACAGCAGACTGGAGAACGAGGCAAGAGGCAAACTCCAAGTACTGGTTTACGACAGCCGTCCTTCAACCACTGCTCTGTTTATTACAGTTACGCCATACAGAAAACTCTCAGTTAACGAGAAGTTTTTTGTTGGTTCTCAAACAGTAGTAAATTTGCTACAAACAATTCAGATTATATCAGACGTTTGTTTTAGAACTGACCATGTTGCTTACGCCAGCTCAAATAAAACCAAATTCGTTTGAATTGAGACGGAACTCTTTTTTTTCTTCTCTTTTTTACCCGGAGTGGATGCGCCTCGTGTTTACGTGCGTGCTTGGGCGCTAGGTTGCTTCCACAGTCAAATCAGTACCCAAACTTTTCGGAGGGCGCTGACCGCGTCGGTGGACAGCAGCGCGGACATAAAGAGTGCCCCTTCAGTGGCGTAACTAAATCTGGCAGAGTTTGGAGGAAGGTGCCGGAAAGCGGTGCTCGGAGTGTGGGCAAGAGGTGGTCGTTGCCTGCATGTTAGACAATCAGTTAGTTGTTGGATTTGATCGTCCCGTCAACCCTTAGGGATCACCCCACAGAAAGGGGCGGAGGGCTAGATAAATAATTGAACTTTAACGCCCAGTCAATCGCGACGGTCATACCAGGACGAAGAGGTAGACAGAGAGAGAGAGAGAGATAGAGGGAGGGAGAGACAGACACAGAGAGAGATATGGAGAAGGTGAGAGACGGACACAGACAGAGAGAGACAGAGACAGACAAAGAGATAGAGATATATGGAGTGAGTGAGAGACAGAGACAGACAGACAGAGAGATATAGATATAGAGGTATAGAGATATAGAGGGAGTGAGAGACAGAGATAGACAGAGACAGACAAAGAGAGAGATCTGGAGGGAGAGTCACAGACAGACAGATAGAGATATGGAGTGAGTGAGAGACAGAGTGAGAGAGATGAAGGAGTGAGAGACAGACAGAAAGAGAGAGATATGGAGGAGGGAGAGGCAAACAGACAGGCAGAGAGATATGCAGTGAGGGAGAGACAGAGACAGGCAGACAGACGGAGAGATATGGAGTGAGGGAGAGACACAGAGAGACAGACAGACAGAGAGAGATCGAACGAGTGAGAGGGGGGTAAAAGAACAAGTGTTACCAGCATAAGACCATATGCAGAAGGGCGGGCGGTCGGGGGCTGTTGAGGGAGGGGGGGGAGGGGCGGGGGGGAGTTATAGTTTTAATCTAATCTATAGTAACACGTCACTGCTGCTCACTTTTAACAGGAAAGTAAACGAAAAGGAACAAATGGCTGACAGAAGGATATTCGGGTGGCCTCATGCGCGGCAGGCCTAGCTAGATTTTGGTGAAAAATCGTTGTTTTTTGGGGGGGGAATTGTTTGATTCTGCTGTGCTCATGCTGTAGAGGAATCATTGCTACATCAAACTGTGAAAGGATGTTACTCTAAACTGCATCATTGTTTAGTTGTTGTTTTCTGACGAACTTTACTGACCTCAAAATTTGTTTTTATTTGACACATCAAAATTCTGGTACGATACAAGCTAAGCATTCTGTTGCGCTATATTATGTCAAATTATGTCTGTAGGGCAACAAATGAAGACCAAGGGTACCCAAAAATTCAGCATCAAATCACGATTTTCAAACATTCATTTTTGTATCTAAATTTTAATAAATACTTTTCATGGTAAAATCACATAAATGTAATGGATTTGTGTTTGATGACACATCCCAGTAACATCCTATGCGTTCACATGCACAAGTTCAAGCTTGCATATGAAGTATAAGCGAGCTAACAAAAACAAAATGTAAAAAAAAAAACTGTACCCAACTCTAGTTAGACCTGCCACCTTCATCGGTCAACGTCGACAGGTCGTTTAATTAGGCTAAGCAGAGCAACTCCATGTACTCATGACTGGAGCAACACGACGCGTTCAATAACTTTCTAGAATCTTCACTTGCTTCATGTTCTTGAAATCCATTGCAATGTTATTGTGCAAGACTGGACACGTCATGACTGCGGTCGGCAGGTTTTCCCGTTCCAGCGTATGGCGTGGAAGATCCCAGACGGTGGCTTGCTAGTCCAGCGTACCTCTGCGTGTGTAGGGCTCACCGAGGGATTCAGGACTTCTGTTGCCTTATACGGGTTTGGCCAACAACCAGTGAAATTTCGTGAAAATGATCACGTGTCTTGAAATACGTCATACACAAAGTACATCTGCATCTGTCAATCACTGATCCACCCAATGGTTGACTGTTGTCTTCTGCGCATACTCAACATCCGCTATAAAAAAACAAAACCGGCTGCCTGAGTTTGGTCTAGCTGGGTTGTTGAGGATTTTCTTTCCTTCATCAAGCCAGATTACACTGTTCGTACGGACTAACGTTGCTCTTGGATTTGGTAAGTTCAATACGCAACGAAAAGTTGTGGTTTACATTTTTTTATTTGCGTATTTAGTTCCATATTTCATTTCTTTGTAGTTCATATTTGTTTATTTGTGTATTTAGTTTCATAGTTCATTTCTTTGTGGTTCATATTTGTTTATTTGCGTATTTCGTTTCATATTTCATTTCATTGTGGTTCATATTTATTTATTTATGTATTTAGTTCCATATTTCGTATTTATGTTTGTATATTTTGTTCTCCCCTTTTTTTTCTTTTTTCTAAATGGGACCTGAACTGATTGCATTTTTTCTAAATGGGACCTGAACTGATTGCATTTTTTCTAAATGGGACCTGAACTGATTGCATTGTTTCTAAATGCGACCTGAACTGATTATTTTATTTTATTTTATTTTTTAAGGCAGAGACATGCAGACAGAAACCTAAAAGAAACACGATCATTATCATAGATTAACTAACCTGTATTTCTTGCAGTGAATGTCCTGATTATCTTTGTCATTCGTAACTGAAATGTTTTCAAGTTTTGTAAGGTCAGTGCCTATGAAACGGAGAGAGAAAATCAAGCCTTTTTGCGCCGTGTGACCATCCTCTTTATCATATTTTCTTCTAGTAAATCATTTGTGTCAGTCGTAATTTAAAATGTCCTTCAATACCAAATCGGATCACCGAGTATGACTTAGAGAAAAAAAACTGCCGTCACATATTTAAATTTTTTTTTTTTTTTTATCATAGTTTCTTATTGTAGATGTTTTGACATGTTCGTAAGTGCAATAAGATATCAGACAGTGTGACTTTCAGAGAAACAGACTTTTGAAAGTCCACTTTGTCATATTTTCTTCTGGTGAATGTTTTGAATTTCTCTCTCAGTCGTAATTTTGAAATGTTCTGAAGTAGTAATCAGTTCATGCACTCGCATGACTTAGAAGGAAACAGGCATTTTAGCTGTTGCTGGGATTTTTGACATTCGATCTCGTGTTCTCTTCTAGTCAACATTTCGATTTTCTTTGTCAGTGACATCTTGGAATCGGATGTTATCTTGTGAACACGAACGTAGCGTGATTTCTTAAAGCTGCAATAAGGTAGTGCAATTTACTCATTTGTCTTGTAACTGCTTTTACAAATATGACTTAATTTTGTTTTTCGTCAACAGGCGTGAAACACCACGAAGGCCTCAGTCATCTTCTGCATCTTTAGCCACAATGGCCAGACGCGGTGCGTATACAGACTGCAGACAATAGCGCTATATAATCATCATCATCATCATCATCATCATCATCATCATCATCATAATACGAAATTTGTAAAGCGCCTACCCTGCGGCTCAAAGCGCTGAACAAGCATACACACATAATGTACATCGAGATGGAAAATGTTATCAACAACAAAAAAAGATATCGACAAGGGTTTTTAAACATTATGCTAGAGATGCACACACATATAAAAGCTATGAGGAAGAAGAAGAAGAAGAAATGTTTAACAGTTCATTATGCAAACACAAAAGGGTTAAAAAGAACGCTTATTTATTATGACACGGATACACAATATGCAAATAAAGATAAGTTTCTTTCTCATTTTTCATCGTTTTTAACTGTTTAACTGTTGTTTGAAGGGAGACACGGGGGTGCAAAATCGACCAAATTGTCTTTTGGGGTGAAAATAATACAGGGGCTGATTTTGACACTTTAACATCTCTTGTAACCGTTCAGTAACTTATTTTGCATGCATAATGTCTTTAACATGTACAGCACACGCACATACACTACACACACTCTGTCTGTCTGTCTGTCTGTCTGTCTGTCTGTCTGTCTGTCTGTCTGTCTGTCTGTCTCTCTCTCTCTCTCTCTCTCTCTCTCTCTCTCTCTCTCTCTCTCTCTCTCTCTCTCTCTCTCTCTCTCTCTCTCTCTCTCTCTCTCTCTCTCTCTCTCTTACAGTGAGTAACTTTTTCCCTGCCTGGAGTAGTTGTGTGACGTCATTGTCACAGCTTTTCCCTTTACTTACATGACGTCTTATGACATCATGCTTGAGTTCCAATATCCTGTGCATCTCCGTATGGAGCAAATGCCTTAAAATGAACGTTTCTGGTTAGCCCAGACTCTGTTTGAACCCATTCTTTAGAGGAAATAGAACCGGCAATACAAATGCAACGGCAGGAAAGGGGTTCATTTTTAAGACAAGGATGTGACAGTATGCACTCAATAATGGACAGACCAAGAATATGTTCACCCTAGACTCGATACTTAATTATTAGCTGTGTTATGTTATGTGTTATCATTCCTATTAGTGTATGCAGATTGAGAGAAAGGGGGCGTATGTCTAAGAGTGTGTATGTGCGTGTTTTTCTATGACTTAGAATTACTTAGAGATATGTTCTTCGTTGTACGACCGAACGACAGCTTTAATTTCCCGCTGGGATGAATAAAGTATATTGTTATTGTTGTTGTTATGGAGGGGGGGGGGGGGAGGGGTTAAGTACACAATAGTACCGGGCTATTTTTCACGAACAAATACAGGCCTGTTTTCAGAGGTTTTCCGGAGTACCTTGACGACGGAGAGTGTCTCGGGTATCAATTCTTATTATCCATGTGGATGCGTATTAATTTTGGGGTTTTCTTCTCTTTGCAGTGAGCGCC
Source organism: Alviniconcha marisindica (assembly GCA_018857735.1). Lineage (NCBI taxonomy): Eukaryota > Metazoa > Mollusca > Gastropoda > Provannidae > Alviniconcha > Alviniconcha marisindica. The sequence continues at coordinate 13,244 of JABMCL010002129.1, forward strand.
CAAATGCGTATTAATTTTGGGTTTTCTTCTCTTTGCAGTGAGCGCCCAAGTGCGTATTCATTTTGGGGTTTTCTTCTCTTTGCAGTGAGCGCCCAAAGCGTATTCATTTTGGGGTTTTCTTCTCTTTGCAGTGAACACCCAAGTGCGTATGGTGAACGACAAAGAGTTCGTTTTCACCTATAGAACTGGAGACAAAAGTTTGGGAAAAAAAGACGTCCAGTGCACATTCCAGGACAAGTAAGAAGAATTTGTGGCATAATTATTATTTTATAATAAATCCCGTCAGTTCATGCATACAAGCGTAATTCATTTGGAAAAATATACAGACAAAGAGACTGTGTGTGTGTGTGTGTGTGTGTGTGTGTGTGTGGTGTGTGTGTGTGTGTGTGTGTGTGTGTGTGTGTGTGTGTGTGTGTGTGCTGTGGCGTGCGTACGCGCGCCCGCGCTTGCTAGCGTGCGTGCATGCGTGCGTGCTTGTGTGCGCTCGTGTGTGTATTTGTGTGTGTGTGTGTGTGTGTGCACATGCACACGCACATAAACAAGCACACACACACACACACACACACACACACAACACACACACACACACACACACACACACCACACACACGACACACACACACGCACGCACGCACGCACGCACGCACGCACGCACGCACGCACGCACGCACGCACGCACGCACGCACGCACGCACACATAAGCACACATGCACACGAACATAAACAAGCAAGCGCGCACACACACGCACGCGCACACACACACACACACACACACACACACACACACACACACACACACACACACACACACACACACACACACACACACACGCACACACACGCGCACGCACGCACGCACGCACGCACATCCACGCACACAAACACGCACGCATATATACGCGCGAACACTCACAAACATAACACGCACACACACACACACACCTTGTCCCATTTACACAGACAGTCGTTCCGACTGTGAATCCTGGTCCAGGGACGCCATGGTCGAAAAGACAAACTGTCGCCTGGCACAATAGTTTCACCCGGCTGTGCGACCAGAAAGAGAATCTCCTGACTGTCAATCCAAATAAGGGGCCGGCCACTGGAGAAGTGTGCTTGGCGCAGGGTCTACACCCGGCTGTGTAAAACGGGAGCATAGACTAGGGACAGATCCCGAAAGTAGGTCCTCAGTTACAATCCCACTGCACATTCAGACTGTCCAGGCTCACTAGTTAAAGTTAAGTACCGTACAGTGGATAAATTCCCCCCCCCCCCCCCCCCCCCCACACACACACACAAAAACAAACACTAGTAAACTATAGTGACAGAGTATTCACATTTAAGTACATATCGTTTCCAATCACAGCCTATTGTAAAACAAGACAATCAAAAGAAACAGTATGCAAGTGCCTATGGCTGACACGTACCCCTTTGCCCAAGTTATAAGATGTATATAAGGACTATATCATGCATAACAGGCACACGATCGTCATTATTGTTGTCACTCGTAATAATGTATAATAATGTATAATTATTCACATATGGTATGTTACTTGCTGAGTTTATTAATTATTTATAAAGTTCAGCTTTGTTCGATTTTTTTCTTCTTTTTTTTCTTTCTTTCTTTTTTCGTAAACAGGAGTGTAGTGCTGTTTACATCTGCTCACATACGAATGTACAGCATCTTTCAAACTAGAACAAAGACCAGGTGTGAAGGTGTCAGCCACCCACACGTGTGCAAATACACACCATTCTGATGCAATGTGATCTTAGGTTTATACATAATTATACAGGTTGACCAAAAACTAAATACCACCCACACAAACGATAATTACTTCTACATGTTTTCAGCGAATTACTTTTGACTGATGATCGCTTATATAGCGCTATTCTCCGCTCTCTTGAGCAGACTCACAGCGCTCGCATGTGGTTCTACGTGAGTGACTAGCTTTTCATAGCGCGTTTTTTGGATATCCACCGAAGTGGTGTACTTACAGCGCTGACATGGCTGGTGTCACATGAAACTGCAGCCGTCTCGGCGCAAGTTCGGTGTACACCATACAACCATGCACCATGTCACTTCATGCAAGGCCAAGGTGTATGCGTGTTTAGCTGTAACCTGCCACCTGCACTTTTGGCAGAATGACCGGGTCTTTTACATGCTACTGCGGTAACACGGGGGTGGAACGGATACCGAAATAAGAGTCAGCACAGAAAGTCGACCCTGGAGAAGAAAATTCTCCCGCCGCTCCTGCAGGGATTCGAACCCGCGACCTTTCAATCACGAGTCCGGCGCTCTAACCACTGAGCTATCCCCGCCCCCCGTATTTGGTGCACACTAACTTCAATCTGTGCACGATCATTCCGCAAAGCTTCCCATTTGTAGGTCAAATAGTCGGACTTTTATGCACTTTTCAAAATATGTTCCAAATGCATTTCTGCATTTTTATTATTTATATCCATGGAGATTTGGATAATCCCTCCCACCAACTGTTGCTATGGCCGACGGCTTTTGTAGGAACACGTGATCAGGACGAGTGCACCGTCTTTGTAAGTGACTCATAGTCTTTAGCCATACCACAAAGCTCTGATCGACTCCGGTCACGTGACCCTACGCAGCCAAGGTCGTTAAAGATGGATAATGATGATTTTATTTTATTTTTTCCCCTTAGTATTTTGCTGTTCAGAGCAACAGGCTCTGGGCAGGAGTACGAACACACGTCAAAGGCGCTTCCAGCGCTAAAAATTGTGAGTCTTCTTCTTCTTCTTCTTTGACAGAGAGAGAGAGAAAGTCTTATATAATTACTATAGGGAGGGGAAGTAATCTGTGCGTGCCTATGAAATGGAATTGCAAGGTTCTGAGTGGAAATTTAATGAAAATTTCTAGCTCTTCTCACTAGGAATGAAAGCACACATAGTTTGCTTCTCACCCCCCCTCCCCCCCCCCCCCCCCCCCCCCATCCCCCTGTGTGTGTGTGTGTGTGTGTGTGTGTGTGTGTGTGTGTGTGTGTGTTGTTGCTTATGTGTGCATGCTGTGTGTGTGTGTGTGTGTGTGTGGTGTGTGTGTGTGTGTGTGTGTGTGTGTGTGTGTGGTGTGTGTGTGTGTGTGTGTGTGTGTGTGTGTGTGTGTGTGTGTGTGTGTGTGTGTGTGTGTGTGTGTGTGTGTGTGTGTGTGTGTGTGTGTGTGTGTGTGTGTGTGTGTGTGTGTGTGTTGACGTTTTCTAGCGAATACATGTATTATCTCTGCTACAGGTATTTATACCTTTTTTTCCCCTTTCTTCCAGAGTTCCATTAGTGTGGACAATGGGTATGTCTACGTGAAGGTGAAATTCAACGAACCTCAGAACATAGCGTCACTAGATTAGATGTGTGCAGTAATGGACTGTACGCTCTTCATTTGATTGCTCACGCATAATGTTTTGGTAAACTTGTTCATTGATGTTTGTTCGCCCAATTGTGAGAACATTTCCAAGCGTAATTTTAACTGATTTCTATTTTCTCTCTGTTGTTCCCAATGTCGTAGGAGTTAGGTAATCACATTTATTTTATTTTTATTTTTTTAAGTAACAGTTGTTGTTTTTTCCTCGTGACTGTGGCAGCGTTTTATGCGTGAGAATCAAATCCATGTGTAATGTTTTCACGTCAGCTTGGTCCGGTTGAGGTAGATTAGTTGAGATGTTGATCAAAAGAGCTCTGTCTGCTTCACCTTCTTGTAGTGCCTGATTAAAATAAGCATTCTTTTCGGTCTTTTGCGTGTTTCGGTCGTGTGTTAGAAGCGATATGGAGACGTCGATTTGGTCAGCTTTGTAAGAAGAGTTCTGTGTCGTGAACGTCTTTCTTTCTGGGTTAGTCTGTCCAGGAGATCTGTTGTAACATTTTGTTAAAGGGACTCTGATCAATTTTTGTGCAAAAAATACCAGTCTCGGGTAAAAAACAACAACTGGTTCTACAAAGTAGTGTTATTCTCTACAACCTCTCGATCTTAAACAAGCTGCCGGTTTCATTAAAATAATGCCGTTTGGGCAAATGCTAGAGAAATAGGTTGTGCTCGCGACGGTCCATTTAACAATGCAAGCTCTGGTTTCATTAAAATAACGCTATTTGGGCTATGCTAGAGAAATAGGTTGTGCACGCCACGGTCTACCTAGAGGAAAAGGAAGGAAGGTTGGGGGGGGGGGGGGGGTCGAGAGAGAAAACACTACTTGTTAAATCAACGCACAAGGGAGTTAATTAACGTTCGAAATACGTAACACAAGTACAACAACAAAGACCTAAGTCGCCTACGGTAACACTTATATAAACTGCTTGTTAAAATAAATCTAATCTTTCTGTTCCTCTTTTGAGGGATAAGAGAAAGAATTATACCTGTGTCGACATACTCCGTTACCAGTTGTTAATGCGCAGTTCATTTTCGTGCGTTGTACTTCTGTTGATGTTATCAGTTCCATGGTAACCGTTTTGTGCTACATATCAGCAACAAGAAAAGTGTCACTCGCGCTTGCAGATATAAATTGAGTGAAAACGGGATCCAAACACTTAAAAAGTTAAAAAGAACGCTTATTTATTATGACACAGAAACACAATCTGCAAATTTTCGGGGTAATCCCCTTTGTCAAGCTACAAAACGACACTTAAACAACAGATAAACTGTCAAAAACGATGAAAAATTAGATGAAAGCAATAATTTATTTTTTGTTTTGTTTTTGAGAATTTTCTCTCTCTTCTCTCTTTTCTCTCTCTCTCTCTCTCTCTCTCTCTCTCTCTCTCTCTCTCTCTCTCTCTCTCTCTCTCTCTCTCTCTCTCTCTCTCTCTCTCTCATTTGAGTTGGAACGGATTTGGTCATTTCCCCATTTTTGTGAAAAGAATCTTCTTGTGATTCTCTTGTATTCTGAGTTACCATTTTTACTTCTAGTATCGCTATGCCACTTGTATTGTTTATTTTTTTCTTGCTGTTGTTTTAGTCCGATGGGTGTCATTGTGAAGGTATTGTGTTGCCAGCTGGCCTACGTTATATTTTCGTTTTTTGTTTGTTTGTTTTTTTGTTTTTGTTTTGCGTGTGTGTGTGTCGTCATTTTAGTTGTTTGCTTCTAGTTTGTTTAATGTCCTGTACTACCTGTTATAGCGTATGCAGTCCTTGTGGTGTGTAATATGATAATACTTTATCGGTTACTTGCAAGTACCCAACCTACTACAGTGAGAATGGCCTTTGGGGATCCTATTAACTTGGTGTTTTACGCTCAGTCAACCAGTACGGTTATATCAGGGCGAATTTTGAGATCCTATTAACGAACATTTTCTAGGACATCAAGAACAAGCTTACTGACATGTGATCTCCATAGTCATATTTTGGAAAATCACTCACATTAGGACTTAACCAACTCGTATACATCAGGCTCTTTAGGAGCACTCTCTGTTTTCTTTTATAGTCTACCATGTTCCTCTTCACTAACATATTATGCTGCAAGCAGACTGTCCTTGTTTGATGTGAACTGAAAAACACAAACCACATCACTTAACAACATGGCAGAAATCATCGCGAATCAGCTGTGAATTAAGCTCCTTCTCGTACATCCAACACGATCTGCGCCACTGCTGAAATGTTTTTCGGCAGGGTTTTTCAGCCCCTGCCAGTCATATTTTGGAAAATCACTTCGGTGAATATTCAAAAACGCTCGAGAGCGGAGAATAGCGCTTTATAGAAACAGTCATCATCATCTTCATCATATAGTAATGATGTCAGTAAGGCTATAATGCAAAGGAATTAACGCATCCGTCCATAACTGAGGAGTATATTGTAGGGCATCCACCACAGCGGACACTGGTTAGTAGTGCTCATGTACTTGTTCATAAGGAATGTCGTGTGCGAATGTAACTTTGCTTTCTAGTCCCCAGGGGCAAAAAACTCAGTAAAACCGTGAAACCTTGTCTTTGCATACCTACGTTTGTCAGTAAACTTATGTTTGTTTTGCTTTGTTTTTCTTTACTTTGCTCCGTATGTGTGTGTGTGTGTGTGTGTGTGTGTGTGTGTGTGTGTGTGTGTGTGTGTGTGTGTGTGTGTGTGTGTGTGTGTGTGTGTGTGTTGTGTGTACACGTGTGTGTGTGTGTGTGTTGTGTGTGTGTTGTGTGTGTGTGTGTGTGTGTGTGTGTGTGTGTGTGTGTGTTGTTGTTGTTGTTGTTGTTTGTTTGTTTGTTTGTTTGTTTGTTTGTTTGTTTGTTTGTTTGTTTGTTACATGTTTCCACTGCAAATGACTGAATAAAGCAATTTGGTTAAAAAGCATTACGCACGTTCCGTCTGATTTATCCTCTTGCACATGTTTCGGTAACGTCGTCCACTGACGTTTATTTGGATTACATAACCATTTCAAAGGCAACGTTGGGGAAACTTCTGAGAGGCAGGGTGGAGTGCGTATGGGCTTTTCCGAGCGCATAGATACCATCTTGAACCGAACTTCCCTGGACTACAAGGCAGGCTAACAGGTGAACTGCGCCCACAGAAACCAATCGACCCTTCAGACAATAATGAAGACACAGCAGATGCATGGCAAGACAAGAAATACAAATTGCCAAAAAGAGAATAATAACTTGATTTTTATCCCCTTCCAATCACACAGGATCACGTCAGGACGAATAAACAGACTTATTCAATACTGACTGACTGATTCATTGACTGACCGACTGACTCACTCACTCACTGACTGACTGAACTGGGTACGAATGCCTGTTTGCAACCTGTCATGAGTACAATCACAAGTACTTGAACAGTAAAGTGAACCTGGAAATAATAATAATGAGAGAGAGAGAGAGAGAGAGAGAGAGAGAGAGAGAGAGAGAGAGAGAGAGAGAGAGAGAGAGAGAGAGAGACAGACAGACAGACAGACAGACAGACAGACAGACAGACAGACAGACAGACAGAGACAGAGACAGAGACAGAGAGACAGAGAGAGACAGAGAGAGACAGAGACAGAGACAGAGACATACAGACAGACAGACAGAGACAGAGAGACAGGGAGAGAGAGGAACTCCAATTACCAACATTAAAATTAAAATAATAATAATGAGAGAGAGAGAGAGAGAGAGAGAGAGAGAGAAGAGAGAGAGAGAGAGAGAGAGAGAGAGAGAGAGAGAGAGACACAGACACAGAGAGAGAGACAGAGATAGACAGAGAGACAGATAGACAGAGACAGCGAGACAGAGAGACAGGGAGAGAGAGGAACTCCGAGTACCAACATTAAAAATAATTATTTAAAAAAAAAAAAAAAACGAGATATAAATGACTGAATCGGCACTGTTGGTAGGTTATGCACGAGTGAGAGAATAGAGAGGTGAGGGTAGAACATCCTGAACTTTCAGGTAATACTGACTTCAGATATATAATTTGTAAATGTTACAGCTCACCTTGAACCATTCCACTCCAGGAGTGCAGGAACTATCCGCCAAGATGAAAAAGGTGATACTTCCTGCGGAGTTGTTGTCTTGTCGCTGTCCTCGCAGCCAAAATTCTGATTCCTCCTCTTTGACTAAAAGTGATACTGATTTCCGCCCGGCCGCGGTGGCACGTGAGAAGGAGCAAAACTCGTGAATGGCTTAATTAACATCTATTTCCTATCATCAGTTACCTTAGGAGGTGCGGTAGTGATCAGTGTTTTAAATCGAATTCATTCCTGCTGTTGTCTCAGACAGCAACTCCTCTGCTGCCTCTAGCTTTCCTGGCCATATCACCCTTCTCATCCTCCTTCCCTTCTCATGAAATAGATAAACAGATAGAGAGATAGAGAGATAGATAGATAGATAGATAGATATATCGGTGTTTTCATTCCTGCTGTTCTCTCAGATAGCAACTTCTCCGCTGCCACTAGCTTTCCCATCCATCTCTCCTTTCTCACCCACCCCCCTCCACACACACACTCTCAGAAAATATCGGTGTTTTCATTCCTGTTGCCACTCTTTCCCACCCCCCCTCCCCCCCCCCTCCACACACACACTCTCAGAAAATATCGGTGTTTTCATTCCTGTTGTTATCTCAGTCAGCAACTCCTCTGCTGCCACTAGCTTTCCCATCCACCTCTCTCTTCTCACCCCACCCCCCCTTCCCCCCTCCACACACACACTCTCAGAAAATATCGGTGTTTTAATTCCTGCTGTTATCTCAGACAGCAACTCATCCGCTGCCCTACTTCCCATCTATCTCTCCCTTCTCCCCCCCCCCCCCCCCCCCCCCTCAAAACACCATTTCCCAGAAAATATCGGTGTTTTCATTCCTGCTGTTATCTCAGACAGTAGCTCCTCTGCTGCCACTAACTTTCCCATCCATCTCTCTCTTCTCACACCCCCCCCCCCCCCCACACACACACACTCTCAGAAAATATTGGTGTTTTCATTCCCGCTGTTATCTCAGACAGCAACTCATCCGCTGCCACTAGCTTTCCCATCTATCTCTCCTTTCTCACACACACACCCCTCCACACACACACTCTCAGAAAATATCGGTGTTTTAATTCCTGCTGTTATCTCAGACAGCAACTCCTCTGCTGCCACTAGCTTTCCCGACCGCTCCTCCCCTCACCCCCCCCCCCCCCCGCCCCCCTCATCTCCCCCTCGTCCCCCCTCATCACCCCCCCCCCCCCCCCGCCCCTCCCCACACACACACACACACTCTCAGAAAATATCGTTGTTTTCATTCCTTCTGTTATCTCAGACAGCAGACTCCTCTGCTGCCACTAGCTTTCCCGACCGTCTCTCCCTTCACCCCCCCCCCTCATCACCCCCCTCCCCTCGCCCCCCTTATCACCCCCCCCCCCCCCCCCCCCCCCCCCCCGCTCCCCCCCCACCCCACCCACACACACACACACTCACTCTCAGAAAATATCGGTGTTTTCATTCCTTCTGTTATCTCAGACAGCAACTCCTCCGCTGCCACTAGCTTTCCCGACCATCTCTCCCTTCTTACACACCTCTCTCCCACTCCTCGTCCCCCTGTCGATTTTTATTTTCTGAAGCAGTTGCCTAACTTAATGACACAAACTGTTTCTGTACTGTTAGACCTGTCACCTTTTGCACTGTCTCGATCCACTCACGCTACGCAAAAAGAAAATTCATTCTCATCACCAGACCATACCTTCCGCAGAGAGAGAGAGAGAGAGAGAGAGAGAGAGAGAGAGAGAGAGAGAGAGAGAGAGAGAGAGAGAGAGAGAGAGAGAGAGAGAGAGAGAGAGAATGATTTTTTATTGATTTTTGGGTTGCTTTATACGACACCGGATCTCTAGATATTAACTAGCCGGTTCCAGAATACAGAAATCACTGTTTAACGGACTGTGTTCACACACACACACCAAAACAAAACCCTTTTCTTTTTTTTTAAGACGAAAGAAACCAGATCTGCTGACACCCGTACTGGTATTTATTTACATATTCCTTTCCTGTCAATGAATGAGATCCAAACACATTTAGAACGTTTTATTAAAATTTTGAATTTAGAACGCTAGCAGTCATTCTTGTTTCAGATTTTTGTCCATGAATGAACACACCCATATATTTGTGTACGACCAGTCAATCTACAGTACTCTCCGAATCACCATCCACATGGAAGAACTTTTCAGCAGATACTTCACCATCCAAATAGAATAATCCCAGCGGATATTTTCACCTTGTTCACCATCTAAACGGAAAATCCTCACCAGACATTTGCACTTTCTTCACCATCCAAATAAAATAATCCCATCGGATATTTTCACCTTGTTCACCATCTAAACGGAAAATCTTCACCAGATATTTTAACCTTCTTCACCATCCAAGTGAAATATCCCTAGCAGATGTTCGAATGTAAATGGAATATTTTCATCAGATATGTACACCTTGTTCACATTCAAACTGAATATTCCCAGCAGATATTCTCACCGTCTTCGATATACAAATGGAATATTCTCTCCAGATACTGGCAGCTTGTTCACCACAAAAACTGAATAATCCCGGGCGAATAATTTCATGCGCGCCTTTGTTCCGGAAGGTCTCCAGATGAAAATGTTGTCTGAACAATTTCAGTGCCGCAGACGATGTGTCAGGATTGACACAAGCGTTCGTCAATCATTCAGGCGAATCAGTTCACCTCTTTGTGTGTTGACTGAAAAGGTCGTTTAGACCTTCAGTACCACACATGATGTGACATCATCTAATCGTGAGCTGGTCAGTCATCCAGACGAATCAGTTCACTGGATTCATCCACAATGCTCAGCTTCTCGCTTCCTCTACCTGCCGCTTTCTTCTCCACCTCGGCGGCGGAAAGCGAGGAGCTGGTGTACAGGTTGATTTTGTGCGTGGACAGCTGGACACCGTCCACGATGCCTTTCACTGTAAACCGCACCGCGTCCGTTCTGACCTTGCCCTCCTTGTCCTTGACCTCCTCAGCCCCGTCCGAGAAGTTACAGAAGATGTCGTACAGGTCGCAGACTGTGGTGATGGCGACGATGTCTCCAGTCTTCGTGTCTGTGATGTAGATTGGGGCTTTTCCCGCCGGCATTGACATTTCTACCACGACCTGAAGGCATAACCAAAAAATAAACATCTGTCACCATTCAAACATTGATATCCTCTCTCTCTCTCTCTCTCTCTCTCTCTCTCTCTCTCTCTCTCTCTCTCTCTCTCTCTCTCTCTCTCTCTCTCTCTCTCTCTCTCTCTCTCTCTCTCTCTCTCACACACACACACACACGTACACACACGCCCTCTGTCTGTCTGTCTGTCTGTCTGTCTGTCTCTCTGTCTGTCTCTCTGTCTCTGTCTCTGTCTCTCTCGTCTCTCTCTCTCTCTCTCTCTCTCTCTCTCTCTCTCTCTCTCTTCTCTCTCTCTCTCTCTCTCTCTCTCTCTCCTCCTCACACACACACCACACACACACAACACACACACACACACACGTACACACACGCCCTCTGTCTGTCTGTCTGTCTGTCTGTCTGTCTGTCTGTCTTCTGTCTGTCTGTCTGTCTCTCCCTCTCTCTCTCTCTCTCTCTCTCTCTCTCTCTCTCTCTCTCTCTCTCCTCTCTCTCTCTCTCTCTCTCTCTCTCTCTCTCTCTCTCGTCCTGAGATGACCCTTGGCGGTTCATAGGACACTAAAACTGTATAGGTCATATTTCAGTACGATAATATACAGTATTAAAACGTGACCTTGACCTCATGTCCTTGAACTGACCGTGAAATTGGCAAGAAATGCTTTCTCCTCCATGACCACTTTGGCTATGTACCGGCTTCGTGCCGACACCACGATGTCGCTGGTAGCTGAGGTCTTCAAGGATTCTTCAAACTTTTCCCCCGTTGCCTTGGTGATCTGAGAGGAAAATGTGAACACAATTATAAAGAAAGAGGTGGAAGAAAATCTCCAATCTTTCGTGCTAACAAAGTTCCAGCAAGGCAACCCCGAGCATTTCCAATAGACGAGGGTATGTGCAAAGGGTAGATGAAAGCAAAGAGACACACATAGGCGCGCGCGCGCGCACACACACACACACACACACACACACACACACACACACACACACACACACACACACACCACACACACACACACACACACACACACACACACACACACACACACAATTATCAGCGGGAGCTGCCACAAGTATAATTTTTGTCGTGACAAACGTTCTGTCGCGACAAACACGTGTTTGTTGCGACAAAAATATGCTTGTCTTTGTCGCGCAAAATCTTTCTCGTGACAAGCGTACTTTTGTCGCGACAAAAGACCTGTTTTGTCGCGTCAAACAGGTACTTCTCTCGGCAAAACCTTTGTCGCGACAAAAATGATACTTGTGGCAGCTCCCGCCAGTGATACACTACGTCCCCCACCTCAAGCCGCTTGTCCATCTCCACGCCGATGGACCCGTCTCCGAGCACTTTGGGCAGGCCGATGCTGAAGTTGGCCTTGGCTCCGATGGAGAATCCCCTCTGGTAGCTCACCTCCACGGTGGCTGTGCGCACTTTCTCAAACTGGAAGGTGTACGTCTGCTTCTCGTCCGTGTCGTTGTTGAACTCAGTTTCCAGACCGAAGGACCCAGGGCTCGTTCTGTCGCTGTTGGCCAGCCCCTTGCCCGCCAGCAAACTCTGGGTATAAGGAGAGAAAGGACTGAATTCTACGATCAGAGTTGAGGAGCTGTGTGGAAGTCGAGGAGGGTCGTCCTGGGCTTTCCGTCCTAAAGAGCGTCACGGTTTCTGTGGACGTAAAGCGACACTGAACCATGCTTAGGTCACAGTTTGTCCCTAATACGTCAGCCGACATTCGATGACATGAAGCTCTACATCTTCATCAACATTCTGTGATTAACAGAATCCAGGTGAGATCAAGAGGAGGGAGGTGAGCTGGACTCCCAAGAAGAAGTTAGACACTTTTCCGGATCTAGCCGAGATCTAGAGGAGGGAGGTGGTGCTGGACCCTCAAGTTCAGTAGCCCAGAAGAGATATCATGAGCAGGGAGGTGGAGCCGGGCTGCGAAAGCTGAAATTCTTTTAGTTTTTTTGTTTTGCTTCAAGTTGTTACTCAACAGCGGTGCAACGGACATTGACCTTGTGACTCTGCCCAGTACAGCAGTTGAAACAGCTCTCTCTCTCTCTCTCTCTCTCTCTCTCTCTCTCTCTCTCTCTCTCTCTCTCTCTCTCTCTCTCTCTCTCTCTCTCTCTCTCTCTCTCTTGGGCTTTCCCTAGAGAAAAGCAAAGTTTTGTTGTGGACACACTGTAGTGAACCTGAGAGCTAAATCAGATGAGTGAAGGGAAAAAAAGGAAGCAATGGAAGACGAAAACGAAAATCATACAACAGAACAATAATGACAACATGGAACAGCAAACTTAGAAGTACAATGCCAGTTCCGTTCGATTCTGTTCAAAATGGTTTCTATGCGTTCGGAGAAGCCCATAAGCGCTCCACCCATCTCTCAGAAGTTTTCCAGCATCGCCTTTGAAACAGTTCCAAACAACGCCATCATTAGCGTAACGACAATGGATGCATGTGACAATATAACGGGGATAATGAGCATGGCAGAAAGCAGGAAAAAAGGGCGGAAGGCAAGGAGGAATACGAATTAAGGAACTCTACCTTGTCACAAGAAGGTCCCAGGCCCGTGGCTCCGGCCTCACGCGGCATTCCGTCAGTCACGTCCATGTGCACCTCCCGGAAATGGTAGTAGTTCATGGGAACGTCTATCTTGTACCGCTTCCGCTTCAGGAACTTCCGCTCCAGCCTGGTGACGTGCAGTCATTGTTGGTTACAGTCATTGGTGGGTACAGTCACTCTACAAGGCGTTAGCAAATGCAGTCATTGTTGGTTACAGTCATTCCACAAGGAGTTAACAAATGCAGTCATTGTTGGTTACAATCATTGTTTGTTACACAGTCATTGTTGGTTACAGTCAGTGTTGGTTACTACAATCATTCCACCCACAAGGAGTAAAGAAATGCCGTCATTGTTGGTTACAGTCACTCCACAAGGAGTAAACAAATGAATCATTGTTGGTTACAGTTGTTCCCATAAGGAGTAAACAAATGCAGTCACTACTGGTTACAGTCATTGTTGGCACTACATTCATTCCATCCACAAGGAGTTTAAAAAATGCAGTCATTGCTGCTTATAGTCATTGTTGGTTACATTCATTCCATACCGAGTTAACAAATGCAGTCACTACTGGTTACAGTCATTGTTGGTTACAGTCATTCCACAAGGGGTTAACAAATGCAGTCATTGTTGGTTACGGTCACTCCACAAGGAGTTAACATATGCAATCATTGTTGGTTACAGTCACTCCACAAGGAGTTAACAAATAAAGTCATTGTTGGTTACAGTCACTCCACAAGGAGTTAACATATGCAATCATTGTTGGTTACAGTCACTCCATCCGCAAGGAGTTAACAAATGCAGTCATTGTTGGTTACAGTCACTCCACAAGGAGTTAACAAATGCAACCATTGTTGGTTACAGTCACTCCATCCGCAAGGAGTTAACAAATGCAACCATTGTTGATTACAGTCACTCCACAAGGAGTAACCAAATTGGTTACTACAGTCCCTCCATCCTCAAGGAGTTAACAAACGCAGTCAATATTGATCACAGTCATTCCACAAGGAGTTAACAAATGTAGTCAATGTAGGTTACAGTCACTCCACAAGGAGTTAACAAATGTAGTCAATGTTGGTTACAGTCACTCCACAAGGAGTTAACAAATGTAGTCAATGTTAGTTACAGTCATTCCACAAGGAATTAACAAATGCAGTCATTGTTGGTTAGA
>JABMCL010002129.1:37500-45000 GCA_018857735.1 Alviniconcha marisindica
TCCGTTCCATCCCGTGTTACCCCAGTAGCACGTAAAGACCCCGGTCATTCTGCCAAAAGTGCAGTGGCAGGTTACAGCTAAACACGCATGCACCTTACGTATGTGACTTTGCATGAAGTGACATGGTGCATGGTTGTATGGTGTACACAGGACGCGCCGAGATGGTAGCAGATTCATGTGGCACCAGCCATGCCAGCGCTGTGTGCACACCACTTCGGTGGATATTAAAACACGCGCTATAAAAAACTAGTCACTCGTAGAATCACATGCGAGCGTACTGAGTCTGCTCGAGAGCGGAGAATAGCGCTATAGAAAAGCGATCAACAACAACTAATCACAGAGTGAAGATGTTCACGTGGTACAAAAAGCAATGAGCCCAGATTAAAGGGGACACGGGAGGGGGGGGGGGGGAACCTTCTAAGTAAAGTACGCGTGCATTTATGCAGCTACACTATCAATCACTTTTGTGAAGCGCCGTGATGTCCCAATCATCAATCTTTCTTTTTATTTAAAGTCTTTTCACAAGCGTGATGTTAGACTGATCTTACACACTGATCTCACACACACACACACACACTCACACACAAATAAAAAAATAAAAAATAAAAATGACAACAATAACAACAACATTATTTGTAGTCGCAAAAACAAACATACATATCTATAGATATCCACACAAATACTTAATTTCAGCTGATGTATATCTCATACCCTCAGGATCACACGCACACTCATGTACTAACAGTCATACACCCTGAACGTTGTGTACTCAAATGACATTGTAATGGTTGTACAGAAACTTGTCCCAACCATTCAATCAGCCAGATCAGAGCTGTTTAACCCCTTCACTGCCCCAGCTCGTAAATTTTTCGGGCTAAAAAGCGCACACATTCACGCCTATAAGCAGCATATTTGATAGGCCTGTAACAAATCTACATTCAATACCGTGGGTTTGGGTAGAAGTCTTTTCACGTGCTCATGCGAAGAGTGGGAAAAGCCTTAATGATTTCAAATTTGGCACTTCTGTTGGTCGTTTTTCGAGTGACGGTGCGGCTAGCACGGCAATGAAAGGGTTAAAGAGCTTCTCCGGGAACGCGTGAGCGCTGCTGGGTGACGCTATACTTGATTCATTTGATGTTCATTTTCGTGGACTAGTACACATAGAGAGGGTGTGGATCCCGTGGGTGTATTGATACAGACATCACGACTCCTTCGATGGTTGATCGATATCACTGGCGGGAGCTGCCACAAGTATCATTTTTGTTGCCACAATAGTTCTGTCGCGACAAACATGTCTTTTGTCGCGACGAAAGTATGCTTGCCGCGACAAAACCTTTGTCACGACAAAATTATGTTTGTTTCGACAAAATATTTTTGTCGCAAAACTTTTGTCGCGACAAGCATAATTTTGTCGCGACAAAAGACGTGGTTTGTCGCGACAAACAAAATAACACGTGTTTGTCGAGACAAAACTTTTGTCGCGACAAAAATTATACTTGTGGCAACTCCCGCCAATGATACATCGCAGACACGACGTATCTCGCAATAAACAGCAAGACAAAGTTAAAATAACTAAACAATTAACTGGCATCACTGTTCCGTTTGGGTAAGAAGCATAGGATATGGACCATTTTGCCTTACGTCCACAGAAGCGAGATGGCTTATTAGGGACGGGGACATGGGGGGAAGGGGACGAAAGAGTGAAGGCTCGACCGCGGATACCGCCCGAAAAAGACCGGAGAGACCGTGGACCGCCGCCAGAACAATGGAAGTGTTAAGGCGGTATCCCCTCGCCATTGCCCAGCGACTAGTGCACTGCGCAATTGTTGTTTCAACTGCCGTGCTTGGGCAGAGTCACAAGGACAATGTCCGTTGCACTGCTGTTGAGGAACAACTCGAAGCGAAAGAAGTCAACTTTCGCAGCCCAGCTCCACCTCCCTGATCATGATCTCTTCTGGGCTAACTTGAGGGTCCAGCTCCACTGCCCTCCTCTAGATCTCTTGATCTTTTGATCTCGCCTGGAACCTTGTATTTACACGCATGCCCGGTGAGAGATGCCATGGGTGACTCGGGTCTTTGTTGTTGTGTTTGTGTGACGTCTGTCGAGGGCTAACTGACTCCTTTGTGTGTGTGTGTGTGTGTGTGTGTGTTAATGAAGCATAGGGTTTAAAATGTATTAACTCCCTTGTGTGTGTTAATGAAGAATGGGGTTTAATATTCATCTGTGCGATTTAATTAACTTTTTAATAACCGTTTTCAAAACGAGTTCGATCCTATTGGGCGGTTCAGGCGGGGTCGTTAACTCCCTGGACTTTTACCCGGCATCGCTTAAGTCGCTTGGATGCTTTTACTACCGGTGCGTACTTTCTTCACAATGGAAAGCGGTGGCAGTGAATTTGCGAAGTTCACACTGCCAAATTTAAAGGCATTTTTGAAGGCCCTTACTCAGGATGTGTTTGGCAACAAGTAATAACTTGTTGCTCGTGCCCCAAAACGTTTTGGGTTTTTTCACCACGAAGTCGCGATTTTCTGGTCACCCTCCATCACCTTTGCCCTGTGGTGGCATTTGTACTGCTTCGCAGTTCTAGGTTCAACTTCCACTGTTATACATAGCGTGAACAAACGCCCACCCAGAAATCGGCCCGGAAGTGACAGCTGCGACCTCTCGCGACTTCTTGCGCGAACGATTACGAAGCTAGGGCATTCACTCGTGCAAACCAGCCTCACTGAACCATTAGGGCAAAGCCACACTTCGAGCATCGCTTTGAGGCACCTTCCTCCAAACTCTACCAGATTTGGTTACGCCACTGAAGGGGCACTCTTTATCTCCGCGACGCGGTCAGCGCCCTCCGAAAGGTTTGGGTACTGATAAGACTGTGGAAGCAACCTAGCGCCCAAGCATGCACGCAAACATGAGACGCATCCACCACGGGTAAAAAAAAGAGTTCCGTCTCGATTCAAACGATTTTGGTTTTGTTTGAGCTGGCGTAAGCAACATGGCAACATAAAACAAACGTCTGATATAATTTGAGTTGTTTGTAACAAACTTACTACTGTTTGAACACCAACAACAAAAACTGCTCGTTAGCCGACAGTTTTCTGGACCCTATGGCGTAACTAAATACGGCAGTGGTTGAAGGAAGGATGTCGTAAACCAGTTCTTGCAGTTTGGGATAAAGCATGTCCACAGGTTGTGTGTGTGCTCTGTGACAGCAGACTGGAGAACAGGGCAAGAGGTGGTCGTTGCCTGCATGTTAGACAGTCAGTTAGTTGTTGGATTCTAACGTCCCGTCAACCTCTCGGGGTCTCCCGACAGAGAGGGGCGGAGGGCCCGATAAATAATTGATTTTAACGCCCACTTAATCATGAAGGTCATACCAGGGCGAAGAGGGAGGGAGGGAGAGACAGAGACAGGGAGAGGTATGGAGGGTGGGAGAGATAGAGACAGAGATGGAGGGAGGGAGAGACGGAGACAGACACAGAGAGAGGGAGCTATGGAAGGAGTTAGAGACAGAGACAGACAGAGATATGGAGAGAGAGAGAGAGAGAAGAGAGAGAGAGAGAGAGAGAGAGAGAGAGAGAGAGAGAGAGAGAGAGAGAGATGGAGTGAGGGAGAAACACAGACATGCAGTGATATAGAGGGCGGGAGAGACACAGACAGACAGAGATATGGAGTGAGTGAGAGATACCGACAGACAGACAGAGATATGGAGTGAGTGAGAGACGCAGACAGACAGAGATATGGAGTGAGTGAGAGTACCGACAGACAGACAGAGATATGGAGGTGAGAGTCACGACAGACAGACAGAGATATGGAGTGAGTGAGAGTCACGACAAGACAGACAGAGATAGGAGGAGAGATGAGACAGACCAGACAGAGATATGGAGTGAGTGAGAGTCACCGACAGACAGAGAATGAGTGAGAGACAACAGAGACAGAGTATGGAGTGAGAGAACGCAGACAGACAGAGAAGGAGTAGTGAAAAGTAAGAGTGAGGGGTCACCGACAGCAGAGATTGAGTGAGAGACAACGACAGAGATATGGAGTGAGTGAGAGCACCGACAGACAGACAGAGATATGAGTGAGGACCGAAGCAGACAGAGAACAGGAGAGCACCGACAGACAGACAGAGATATGGAGTGAGACACCGACAGACAGACAGAGATATGGAGTGAGTGAGAGACACGACAGACAGACAGAGATATGGAGTGAGAGACACCGACAGACAGACAGAGATATGGAGTGAGTAGAGACACAGACAGACAGAGATATGGGTGAGTGAGAGACACCGACAGACAGACAGAGATATGGAGTGAGTGAGAGACGCAGACAGACAGAGATATGGAGTGAGTGAGAGACACAGCAGACAGAGATATGGAGTGAGTGAGAGACAGCAGACAGACAGAGATATGGAGTGAGTGAGAGCACCGACAGACAGACAGAGATATGGAGTGAGTGAGAGACACAGACAGACAGACAGAGATATGGAGTGAGTGAGAGACGACAGACAGACAGAGATATGGAGTAGAGAGATCCGACAGACAGACAGAGATATGGAGTGAGAAGAGACGCAGACAGACAGACAGAGATATGGAGTGAGTGAGAGTCACCGACAGACAGACAGAGATATGGAGGAGTGAGAGTCACCGACAGACAGACAGAGATATGGAGTGAGGAGACCGACAGACAGACAGAGATATGGAGTGAGTAGAGACGCAGACAGACAGACAGAGATATGGAGTGAGTGAGAGTCACCGACAGACAGACAGAGATATGGAGTGAGAGACACCGACAGACAGACAGAGATATGGAGTGAGTGAGAGACGACAGACAGAGATATGGAGTGAGTGAGAGCACCGACAGACAGACAGAGATATGGAGTGAGTAGAGACCGACAGACAGACAGAGATATGGAGTGAGTGAGAGTCACCGACAGACAGACAGAGATATGGAGTGAGGACACCGACAGACAGACAGAGATATGGAGTGAGTAAGAGACGCAGACAGACAGACAGAGATATGGAGTGAGTAAGAGACGCAGACAGACAGAGATATGGAGTGAGTGAGAGACGCGACAGACAGACAGAGATATGGAGTGAGAGACACCGACAGACAGACAGAGATATGGAGTGAGTAAGAGACGCAGACAGACAGAGATATGGAGTGAGTAGAGAGCACGACAGACAGACAGAGATATGGAGTGAGTGAGAGACCGACAGACAGACAGAGATATGGAGTGAGAGAGCACGACAGACAGACAGAGATATGGAGTGAGTGAGAGACGACAGACAGACAGAGATATGGAGTGAGTAGAGAGACAGACAGACAGAGATATGGAGTGAGTGAGAGCACGACAGACAGAGATATGGAGTGAGTGAGAGACCGCAGACAGACAGAGATATGGAGTGAGTGAGAGACGCAGACAGACAGAGATATGGAGTGAGTAAGAGACGCAGACAGACAGAGATATGGAGTGAGTGAGAGACCAGACAGACAGAGATATGGAGTGAGTGAGAGACCAGACAGACAGAGATATGGAGTGAGTGAGAGACGCAGACAAGACAGAGATATGGGGAGTAAGGTTGGGGGTAAGAGAAGGACAGATAAGAACATTTAGGAGACGGCGGACGATGTGTATGGGAGTGAGTGAGAGGACGAGAACAACAGACCAGTTTAGGTACTAACAGGAAAGTAAACGAGAGGGTGGAGTAGGTTTTGGGGGGGGGGGGGGGTAAGAGAACAAGAGGTACCAGCATAAGAACATATTTATGGAGACGGGCGGACGATGTGTGTGTGTATGGTGCGGGAGTGGGTGGGGGGGGAGGGGGGGCGGGAGGAGGGATGGGGGGGGGGGGGGGTCATACCTTTAATCTATAGTACCAGTTTACTGCTGCTCACTTTTAACAGGAAAGTAAACGAGAGGGACGAACGGCTGACAGAAGGGTATTCGGGTGGCCTCATGCGCTGTTTCACCGACCAACGTCGACATGCTGCAGCTTGGCGTAGGCGAAACACAGCAACAACTCAAAGTAATCAGGACACCAACGTCGACATGCTGCAGCTTGGCGTAGGCGAAACACAGCAACAACTCAAAGTAATCAGGACAGTAGCGACACGACGCGTTCAATAACCTTCTAAAGTCTTTACTTGCTTCATGTTCTTGTAAGCCCTTGCAATGTTGTGCGAGACTGGACACGTATAATTGCTGTCCGCAGGTTTCCCCGTTCCGGCGTACGGCGTGGAAAGTCCCAGACGGCGGCTTGCTAGTCCAGCGAAACTCTGCGTGTGTTGTGCTCATCGTTGCACTGAGGACTTCACTTCTATTGCCTTATACGGGTTTGGCCAACAACCAGTGAAATTTCGTGAAAATGATCACGTGTTTTGAAATACACGACCACGACATCTGTCAATCACTGATCTACCCAATCAGTTCGCTTGTTACTCCGAACCATGGTTGAGAGTTGTTGCTGCGCATGCTCAACGGAATAGCGACTTCCTCTATAAAGGTCCTGCTGCATAAGCTTGTGTTGCAGAGGGGTTTCTCTTCAACATCAAGCCGGATTTTGCTCTGTGTGTGTGTGTGTGTGTGAGTGAACTTTTCTCCTGGATTTGGTGAGTTGAATACGCAGCAAACAGTTGCGGTTCATTTTGCTTTTTTGTTTGCTTCTTTAGATTCATACTGTATTTCTTTAAGTGCATTTTTGCTCCCTTTTCCCCTTTACTTTTCGTTTATTTGCTTGTTTGTTTGTTTGTTTTTGTTTTTGCTGTTGTTGTTTTGCTGTTATGTTTTCGGAAACCGAGTTTGTTTTTGTGTCCCTACCCATTACTTTGTTAATTAAATTGTCAACTAGTCCGCATTAATCTGTTAATTACCATTTTCTGAGCCAATAGTTTGAAAAGCATATTTTACAATCGATGATATATCTTTCAGAGTTGATTGTAAATAGGACCTGATCTGACAGTAAACAATTTTCTACATTTCTCGTTTAAAATAAAACCTTTTTATTTCCGCGTTATGTAGTGTCGACCAGGTTACTGCAGAACATAAGTTAAATAATCTACGCTTCGTCTACTTTAAGCACTTCAATAAATATAACGATCTGTGTTGTGCATTTGATTAACGACAGTTTACCGTTATGTCAAGTTTAATCAATGGTCTGACTTTCCGCCCATGAAATAGTCGGTGGGACCTCCGATAATTAAAAAAAATGTAAATGCACGGGATCACCCCACCATTTACACTGACACTTATAAAATGTGACATACACTTACTTTTTTCATGCGACTATGATACAATGCTGATCATGATCATGATAATGAGGGTAATGATGATAATTGTGGGGACGAAAAAACAATTTGAAGGCAAAGACATAGAGTCCTTGTTTAACTTTTCTTTAGATGAACTAATGTTTGATTACATTGTTTGTTTGTTTGTTTGTGTCTGTTTGTTTGTTTGTTGATCGCTTTTATATAGCGCTGTTCTCCGCTCTCGAGCAGAC
>JABMCL010002129.1:55000-60000 GCA_018857735.1 Alviniconcha marisindica
TGTTCTCGTATGTGCAAAACCATAGATTAATTATCTATTCTCGTATGTGCAAAACCACAGATTAATTATCTATTCTCGTATGTGCAAACCATAAATTAATTATCTATTCTCGTATGTGCAAAACCATAGATTAATTATCTATTCTCGTATGTGCAAAACCACAGATTAATTATCTATTCTCGTATGTGCAAAACCATAAATTAATTATCTATTCTCGTATGTGCAAAACCATAGATTAATTATCTATTGTCGTATGTGCAAAACCATAGATTAATTATCTGTTAATTTTTAGTTTGCTCATTTGGAAGAGCCGGTATGCTGAAGCTTCAGCCAGATATGTGACACACTGATGGGGCTTCAGAAGAAGAAGAAGAAAAGAATTCAACCACGACCTTTTCAAAAACTCGAGAAAAACAGACTATTCGTCTAGTGCGCGGTCGGGCGCGGCTGGTGTGTGTGTGTGTGTGTGTGTGTGTTGTGTGTGTGTGTGTGTGTGTGTGTGTGTGTGGTGTGTGGTGGGGTGTGTTGTGTGGGGGTGGGGTGTGTGTGTGTGGTGTGTGTGTGGGTGTGTGTGTGTGGTGTGTGTGTGCGTGCGCGCGTGCGCGTGTGCGTGTGTATGTGTGTGTGTGTGCGTGGGGCGGGGTGTGCGTGCGTGCGTGCGTGTGCGTGCGTGCGTGCGTGGTGGGGTGCGTGCGTGCGCGTGCGTGCGTGCGTGCGTGCGTGCGTGCGTGCGTGCGTGCGTGCGTGTGTGTGGGTGTGTGTGGGGTGTGGTGTGTTGTTGTGTGTGTGTTTTGTGTGTGTGTGGTGTGTGGTGGGTGTGAGAGAGAGGAGCGGAGGGGAGGGGAGAGAAAGGGGGGAGAGAGGGAGAGAGAAGGAGAGAGAGAGGTACGAGAATACGGACTGTGTCTACACACGTTTTCAGTCTGGTAAACAATATGCAGTTCATTTTCATGAGTTGTACTGCTGTTTATTTCCGTGTCGGTCGTGACGTGTTTAGTGTAAGAAGCATATCAGAGTTCATCACATAGCAGAGCTCAGGAGCTGTGTGAAAGTCGAGGTGGCCGTCCTGGGCTCCCGTCCCTAATAAGCCTACGGTTTCTGTGGACGTTAAGTAACACTTCAACAACAACATCACATAGCTTCACGTCCCCATGTTTATGTTTTCTTGCCGTTCCTCCCTCAGTTCTTTAACACATTCTGCAAACTGAATCTTCTTGTGATTACGTTTTGGTTTCTGTGTGAAATTGATAAATGTAGTTTGCAAATGTCCACTGCACTGGCACAGTTATGCTGCAGTAGACTGCTCTTGTTTGATGTCCATCGATACAGATAGCAACACTTAAGGAGATAACAGCTATCATCGCAAGTCAGCGGAAATGTTTCTGGTCGTATTTCCAATAGGACGTATGTTAACGCTAATATATTTTGCTCCTTTTTTTCTTTTTCTTTTTTCTCAGCGCCTGCAAATTATATCGGAATGAGGTTAGATATAGAAAGGTGAATATTAGGAACATATGTATTACCTTCTTTCCTTCCGTCTCTCTCTGTATAAGTTTTGTAGCCCATCGTTTTAAATTCTTCTGCATTCCTGTTTGTCGATCGAGTTACCGAATAAAATAATTGACTTGACATACGCGTGCTTTTTATTTTATTTTTTTATTTTTTGGATTTGACCCGCACACACAATGATTATTTAGTTTTGGTGACACCTTCGAATATTGTCCAGTTACGTCTTTTTGGACTGCTTGACAAGCTAACAGGTGCACTGCATCCACGAAAACAAACTGACACCACAAACAGATAATACGATGCACAGAGAAAGCACGACATAAGACAAGGAGTAGAACTGGCATGATAAAGAACTGCGGATCCAGTATATGGATCACAGCGTCAGGTCAGCCGCACATGATGACCTTACAACGAACAGAGATGGGGAGGGGAGGGGGGGGGGTCAGCGATTGCCAACAAAAACAACAAAATTACGATAATAGCAAGTTTGATTGATGATCGCCTTTATAATGAAACCAGAATTGTTACAAAGCAAGGCGTTTCTTGGGGAGAGGAAAACATTCTTGACTTTCATGTAACGCAGACCAGACTTTCATGTAACGCAGACCAGACTTTCAGGTAACACAAGCTGGACTTTCAGATAACAGGGACGGTAACTTTCAGATAACACTGAATAGGTTTTTAGGTAACACCGACTTGACTTTCGGGTAACACAGATTTGACTTTGAGGTAAAACAGACTAGCCTTTCAGGTAACACAGGCTTGAATTTAGAGTAGCACAGACTCGACTTTGAGATAACACAGACTATACTTTCAGGTAACACAGAGTTGACTTTCAGGTAACACAGATAGACTTTCAGGTAACACAAACTAGACACGAAGAATGCATAATGGTACAGCTCACCTTCAAGCACTGTGTTCCTGAGTGCAGAAATTGTCCGCCGAAGACGAAAATGACTGTACTTCCGGCGAAGTTTTCTTTGTCGCTGACGTCCTCGCCACCAGTTTCTCATCGTTGGATGAAAGTGAGACTGGTCGTCCTCTCGTCGGGGCGCAGAACTGGTGAGTTGCTGAAGTGGTCCCTACCAGCAGTTGGCCAGTTTGGCCGTGTGGCCGTGTTATCATCCCTGTTGGTGTCTCTTGCCTCAGAATGGACCTCTTCCGCTTCTACCTGCACTGCACCCCCTCCCACCCCCACCCATCTATTCTTCCCCAAACATACTGTGTACCTCTAGACCTATCACATTTTGCCCCCCACCCAGCCCCATTCCTCTCCAAACTCACTGTGTACTCTAGACCTATCACATTTTGCCATTCCTCTCCAAACTCACTGTGTACCTCTAGACCTATCATATTTTGCCCCCCCCCTCCCCCCATCCCTCCCAAACTCACTGTGTACCTCTAGAATTCCCCCCCCACCTCCTCCCATAAACTAAACTTACTGTGTACCTCTAGACCTATCACATTTGCCCCCCCCCCCCCCCCCATTCCTCCCCAAACTTACTGTGTCCCTCTAGACCTATTACATTTTGCTCCCCCCCCCCCCCCCCCCAACTTCTGACCTCTAGCCCTTCACTTTTGTATTCCCCCCTCCCTGGACCTATCACATTTTGCCCTCCCCCCACCCCCGTTCCTCCCCAAACTCACTGTGTACCTCTAGACCTATCACATTTTCCCCCCCCCCACCCCCCGCAACCCCCCCCCCCCCATTCCTCCTCAAACTCACTGTGTCCTTCTAGACCTATTACATTTTGCACCCCCCCCTCCCCATTCCTCCCCCGCCCCTTTTCCCTCCCCCATCCCTCCCCAAACTCACTGTGTACCTCTAGACCTATCATTCCACATCCCCCATTCCTCCCCTAACTCACTGTGTCCTCTGACCTATTACATTTTGCCCCCCCCCCTCCCCATTCCTCCCGACCCCACTGTGTCCCCCCCCCATCCCTCCCCAAACTCACTGTGTACCTCTAGACCTATCACATTTCCCCCATTCCCCCAACTCACTGTGTCCCTCAGACCTATCCATTTGCCCATTCCTCCCCATACTCACTGTGTCCCTCCCAACCCTCCCCCATTCCTCTCCCAACCTCACTGTGTCCCTCCCCCATCCCTCCCCAAACTCACTGTGTACCTCTAGACCTCTCACATTTTCCCCCCCCCCCATTCCTCCCCTAACTCACTGTTCCTTCTAGACCTATCAAAATTTGCCCCCATTCCTCTCCAAACTCACTGTGTCCCTCCTCCATCCCTCCCCAAACTGAATGTGTACCTCTAGACCTATCACATTTTGAACTGTATTTTGATCCGTACCCGCTTTGAAGAAGAGAATTCGTTCTCTTCACTATA
The DNA here is from genome assembly GCA_018857735.1 of Alviniconcha marisindica. Taxonomy (NCBI): domain Eukaryota; kingdom Metazoa; phylum Mollusca; class Gastropoda; family Provannidae; genus Alviniconcha; species Alviniconcha marisindica. The sequence goes on from JABMCL010002129.1 coordinate 58,856, forward strand.
CCAAGTTTTCATGGAAAGACAGAATAAATTCCTTTATTGCATCCACTAACGCGACTGCCGATTTTGGAAATACCACTACTAGTCGGTTCTAAACCGAAGAAACTGATCGCAGAGGACTGTGCACAGAAACAAAGCAAAGAACAAAACCAGATCCAGTGACACTTTCAGTGATATTTATTAATCTATTCCTTCCCTGTTTATGAATTAGCATGCATATGCACATACAAATTGTCATGTGTGTATAACCGATAACTATACTGCACATGGAAGTTATCATGTGTGCATGTATAGCCGATAACTGTACAGTAATCTCCGAATTATCATCCGAAACAGAATATATTCCCAGCAGAGACTTGCACCGTCTCCACAGTCCAAATGGAGAATAATTATTTCCAGTAGATATTTGAGTCTAAATGGAATGCTCTCATCAGATATTTGCATCTTCTTCGCACACCTTTTCTCCACAGTCCAAGTGGAGAATATTTCCAGCAGGTATCTGAGTCTAAATGGAATAGTCTCATCAGATATTTGAACGTTCTTCTCCCACCTTTTCTCCACAGTCCAAAATGAGAATATTTCCAGCAGATATTTGAGTCTAGATGGAATAGTCTCATCAAATATTTGAACCTTTTTCGCTGTGCCTCCACATGGAATATTCCTGTAGAGATCTCCACCTTTTAGACCGTCTGAATGGAGTATCCTCCCCAGATAATTATCCGCACCTTGTTCACCAGATAATTATCTGCACCTTGTTCACCAGATAATTATCTGCACTTTATTCACTACCCAAAACGGCATCTTCTCAACAAGTTTTCACACCTTTCTTCGCCATCCAAACAGAATATTCCAAGCAAATATTTCCAACGTTTCTTCACCATCCAAATGATCGGACGTTCGTTCATGAAGCATTTTTTTCTCCAAACCAAAGGACTGTACCTTTGGTGGAGTTCATGTACCTTGTATGTACCTACACGCAGGCCAGGTGAAAGTTTTACCGTAGGCAACTCAGGTCCTTGTTGCTGCGTTTGTATGTGACGTACGTACGTACGTCTTTCGAGCGCTAGTTCACCTCTTTTTGTGTTGAGTGAAAAGGTCGCTTTAGACAACTTCAGTGCCACACATGATGTGACATCATCGCATCGGGA
>JABMCL010002129.1:75000-77500 GCA_018857735.1 Alviniconcha marisindica
GGCAGGCAGACAGACAGACAGACAGACACAGACAGGCAGACATGCAGGTAGACAGACAGACAGACAGGCAGACACAGACAGGCAGACATGCAGGCAGACAGACAGACAGACAGACAAACAGACAGGCGGACAGGCAGGCAGACATGCAGGCAGACAGACAGGCAGACATGCAGGCAGACAGACAGGCAGGCAGACAGGCAGGCAGACAGACACAGACAGGCAGACATGCAGGCAGACAGACAGGCAGACATGCAGACAGGCAGACATGCAGGCAGACAGACAGGCAGGCAGACAGGCAGACAGACAGGCAGGCAGGCAGGCAGGCAGACAGACAGGCAGGCAGGCAGACAGGCAGGCAGACAGGCAGGCAGACAGACAGACAGGCAGGCAGGCAGGCAGGCAGGCAGACAGACAGACAGGCAGGCAGACAGACAGGCAGGCAGGCAGGCAGATAGGCAGACAGATCGGCAGACAGGCAGACAGACAGACAGGCAGGCAGGCAGGCAAACACACATGCAGACAGGCAGATGGACAGACAGGCAGGCAAACACGCAAACACGCATGCAGACAGACAGACACACAGGCAGGCAAACACGCATGCAGACAGCCAGACAGATCGACAGGCAGGCAGGCAGGCAAGCAGTCAAACATGCATGCAGACAGACAGACACACAGGCACGCAGCCAGACAAGACAGATCAACTCACCGTTTTCATGTTCCTCAAATTCCGGAGCAGAAGCACGTTGAAGACGACCAGAATGCAGGGGGCCAGACAGTCCATGGCCACCCAAGCGTACACCTGAGTCATGAAGCTTTCGAATATGACCTGGAAGTCCATGTCGCCCCCTGTGCACCACGTGTACCGATCAGCCGTCAGCTTGCCGTAGTAGGCGCTCCGTACGCCGGTCAGGACGACCAGCAGCACGACGGTGACGCGCTGGCGGGGTCCCGAGCACAGGCGAGCGACAGAGAATGGGTAGGCGATGGAGAGGTAGCGCTGGATGACGATGGCGATGGTGACGCTGCAGGAGGCGGTGTAGAAGAAGTCCTGCACGAAGACGAAGATCCCGGCGGTGCACTGACGTCCCAGCAGGAAAAGCGCGCAGCTGACGATGCCGCTGACGATGGCCAGGGTGTCGGAGATGCTGAGGGACAGGAGGAACCTGGCGCCTCCCACGCTGCCCACCTGCGTTGACCACACCGCCACGGACACAACGTTGCCCACCAGACCCAGCGCGTAGATGGGCAGAGCGGTCAAGTATAGCACTTCCCTGCTCAGACCCATCTTTTAACCCCTTAACTGCCCCAGCTCGTAAAATTCCCGGGCTGAAAAGTGCACACATACACACCCGCAAACAGCATATTTGATGGAGCTGTAACAACTCTACTTTCAAAACTGTGGGTTTTGGTAGAAGTCCTTTCACACGCTCATGCGAAGAGTGGGAAGAGCCTTGATGATTTCTAATCTGGCACTTCTATTGGTCGTTTTTCGAGTGACGGTGCGGCAAGCACGGCAGTGAAAGGGTTAAGCGTGCATCCTGCTCTTTGCACGGCAGTGAAAGGGTTAAGCGTGCATCCTGTTCTTTGCACGGCAGTGAAAGGGTTAAGCGTGCATCCTGCTCTTTGCAGCCAGACGCTCGAACGTAGGGCCACGCAGTTTACGTTGCAAGACTCTTCTCCTCTTCTTCTGCTAGTGAATGAATTGCATTGCTTAACGTCCACAGAGGCCGCGTACGTCTGTTAGTTTAGGGAGGGGCCTTTCTCTTCACTGGCTTAACGTCCACAGAGACCGCGTACGTCTGTTAGTTTAGGGAGGGGCCTTTCTCTTCACTGGCTTAACGTCCACAGAGACCGCGTACGTCTGTTAGTTTAGGGAGGGGCCTTTCTCTTCACTGGCTTAACGTCCACAGAGACCGCGTACGTCTGTTAGTTTAGGGAGGGGCCTTTCTCTGTGTTTCTTCACTGGCTTAACGTCCACAGAGGCCACCTACGTCTGTTAGCGACGGGCCTTCTTCTGCGTCCCTTCAGCTTTGCATCACTCTAACACCTGGGCGCCTTTTCCCTGGAACGTTAGGTGATCCTCTCAAGAGGCTCTACAGCTTCTGGGGGGACTTTTTCTGACCACACTGAAGCATCCCGAGGACGCGACAGTATCTGCAACTGCACCACACGCTGTTTGCAACTGGACAATTTCCTGCCGCAGTTTGGTCTTTGAACACCAGCGCTTCTCCTGGGCCGGTCTTCTCGACGTTCGCCAACCCAGCGCAAGTTTTCACACGTATGCAGGCGCATCTAACGGGCTTGTTTCGTGGCGCAGAATTCCACCGATGCGAGCTTTAGCGAGGCCTGTCAGTCACGATTGGGAGTACAATTCATGACTTAATTGTCTAATGGCAGGCGTCCATAAGTGATGGCCGTATACATACGTACCACGCTCCAAAGCCAGCAGCACAGTGGTGAGGGCCTACGGTGAACGTGTCGGCGAGCAAAGCCGGTGAAG